>JBBPTU010000212.1:0-33243 GCA_038094295.1 Tylopilus aff. beelii | reverse complement strand
GCAGGATATCGTTTTTGTATGAGTATCTCTTCCACTTAAGGAATTGACAGTTTATCTGCCGATCGTTCTGGGACCAATATAAATATGGTCATGATGTATCGTGGCGGATCGCCTAAGTTAATACCGCCCGTCCTCGGGGCTGGTGGTAGCACCTGAGGCAAAGCACAACATCCATGGTATGTCCAGTTTCCGGCTGGTACTGGACTACAGTAAATAAGTCGGCGCACCGTGACACTGGTCGCATTGGCTAGTAGAAGTTGGCAGACTCAGCGCACCCAAACATGATCTTGTTCATAGTGTATATAGTTTCCAAAACTGACGCACAGAATGCATTCCTCTCGCGTCTGTAAATCCCTATTCGCTATGCACTCATGCCAGGCTCGGTGGTTGGAGACCAAGAGCCTGAGTCAGGCTGCCAGTGCACGTGAGACTAGTTGGTCTGATTTGTTAGCGATGGCGGCAGTTCCTCTCAAGCCCATACCACCATACCCACCGCATCAACGTCCAACATAGAAATGACGACTTTACCACCTCCTTTCCATACGCCCGAACCATTCAAGCATGTGATTACCCACGTATTTTTTCCTGTTGAGCTTCCCAAGGAGAACGACCGTACTATTGAGAACGACCTCGCCCTGACTGGTGCAGTGTGCGCTGCTGCCCATGCTTATACCCAACATGTCTGCGGAATACCTGAGGAGGATCGGTGGCGTCGCACCACGAAGATGCTGGACGACCTGCGGGCATCCGTTCGATCTGAACATCTGGAAAAAGACGATATTGTCTCTCAGTTACGCAGGATGGAGACCGGAGGTATTGCGAAGGTTACTGTGTGAATCCATGCTGATAGTCTACAGATATTGTCACAGTCTTCGTCCGGCTCCAAAATGCTGCAATCATCATGACAAAGCGGGGGAACAGCACGTTGTTCGAGTCTTTCGGGGTGTCCCCGAACAAAGATACCGTAGAAAAAATGCCGGGGTCACTGGCATGCTCGTATCCATGGTCAGCCGTCGAGATACCAAACGAGATATTTGACGATGAAGACTTTCAATCTGAACTTGCCCATTTCCTCTCCCTCCCTGATACTATCAACTCGGGTCTTCCTCGCCCTTCTCCCATCCACCAAGAATACATCACTGCTTTACTGAGCGGCATCTTGCGTGGTATTGGCCGAACTGCAGATGTTACCATCATCCCCAAACGCATTCGCGACAATGTTGGTCAGTGGCCCCGCAATCCTGGCCCAGCTGCGTATCAGGGTGACTGGCGTCGTTCTACTTTGTGGCTTCTCATCAGGGTCGCAATTCAGATGTCCACTGGGCGTTCTTCTGCTGGACGTGCTTTCTACAAACAATTCATCTTGTACTTCATATGCACCATCGCGCGGGACAGAAATAATGCGAATCTTTCCTGCGATCTTCTTCATCTCATGTCCTCCAAAATCTTCCGCCGACTAAGCAAACTCGAACACTCTGCTCCAGACTGGCTTTCTGAAATGGCTCTGGGATCATGCGCTAGTCTTCGAGAGATTCTCGATACCAGGTGGAATGAGTTGAGCTTCCGCCGATCGCCGTTCCGTAACCCCTCGCAAGACGAACTCATTCGAGATACAAAACTGTCGCTCCTGAATAGTGGAGAATACATTCGCAATGTCCTCTCGACTTCAGACATCATCCGACCTCGTGCACCCTTTGATCCTAACCATCCACGTCGTGGTACCCTGGAGGACTTTTTATCCTTGAATGGGGCCTTTTTCGATGAAGCATACAATGCTGAACCCGAAGTTACAATGTATGACGTGGAGCACTCCGTCGAGCAAGAAATTGACGATTGGATAGCTCATGTCACGCAGGTGGATGATGGATGCGCACGGCTCGACGCTTTAATGGGTCGATACTACAGAAAATATGCGCGTGAGAATCCAGAGGACGATTCAGTCAAGATTCTGACAATGGTCGAACTCCTTATCGCTATTGACAAACTTGTGGTGCGGGACACCCCCATGTTCACCGACTATTCCCCCGGCATTCCGGTAGCATGGCTAGAAAAACTTTGCTTACGCAGGGCGACAAGCCTCCATCGTCTCGCGTGCGCATACCAGTACCTTGTTGCACGCGAATCCCGATCGCGCCCAGGATGGTCGGCTGTATCAGAAGAGTTCAATGAAGATAGTTTTCCCGTCCGCTATTATGACCAATCCCAGCACCTTCAGCAACTCAAGGCTCGCATTGAGGAGGACACGAAGGTCCACCAGGATCCAACCATACAACAATGTCCAGCTCAGGACGCAAAGCTTTTCAGGCCGTTATCGTTCGACTTGCCATTGCATGCCAAGGTCATCGTATTTGAGCTACAATGTCCGCCCTGCTTTCGTATCTGGCGTTCTGCTATCACTCGAATATACAGCTCCATTGGTTATGGGGAGGCAGTAGATGAAGATAAGCGTAGACTGATCATGGAGATTCCTGAATTGCAGCCCTACCTTACGGAGCACCCAGGACAACCTGGGCCATGTCTCGCCTATTGTTACCAAGACGGGTCCCAGTCCAAGAGTACCCCAACGTTATGTTATCTCACTCATGAATCCTACATTGACAACAAAGGCGAGAAACAAGACAGCTTCTCGGTGTGGCGGCGACTAGGGATTTACTCTATAAGGTACTCTACTAGTAGTGAAATGGAAGGATACACCGATTCTACCTCGCACACATCCAACAACATTTTGGCTGAACAAGCCGACTGTCCCACGGATTTTTCCCTTGACGAATTCATCACGTCTGCACACCTGCGAAGCGGCGCCTTGCTGCAATGGCTCAACATCTTAAGGGGATTGCGCAGTAGAACCCTCAATCTCCGTCGCGAACAAATCCATTTCCTCCTTGCACATGCTGCCTTCCAAGTCGGACCCCTCGATCTGAACACGGCGACGTGGACCTGGCATCAAGAACTTCAGGACATGTCATTTTGCAATGCTCTCATAGACGAGCTGGATGATTTATTCATGGATGGGGCGGGCTTGATTGATGGGGTGTTCATGAGCACTATTTCGTTGTTGCTCTCTCGTATAATTGCTTCGAGTCCGAGCACGAGCATCTCAAAGCGAGCGATCGCAATTCTTCAAAGGATACGCAGCAAGACATTTGGCTGGGTGCAGGAGCTATCATACGATCTGAATATGGCACCGATGAACAACGAGCGCAAGACTTTCTTGCTGCGTATGGCTACCACCTGTCGCAACACATTCGACGTTGATCGTGTCGCACTCCCGCCACTCATCCATTCTGCAGAGGATGTTGACGCCCTACTGTCGTGCTCCTTCTTGATACATGCACTTCGTCCGACCTCGTGTATGTCTAAGTCCTGAAAGAAGGTCACATTCCCCCGCACTTACCCTGACTTTGCAGGGATTAGCAACACCTACTTGGAAATCCTCCTTGCCCGAGACAATCGTATCACCCATGCTCTCGAGGAGATTGCGAGAGATGTTATACTCTCTGATCCATCTAACCGTGGTGTTGATCTTGCAGTTGGAAGAGTTCTCGTGAGTTACCGCCATAGCGCACAAAGATTGAAGCCATTACCATTTCCAAATGCACGTTGGCTCACATGCATTACAAACGCAGTCCGAGATCAACCCTCACAGATGATCCACTTTAATGTACTTGACGGACAGCTTCGACTCGACAGCCAGCCATTTGGCCGTTTACCGAGAGAGATTAGAGATCACCAAGAATACAAGCAGATCTTCATTGTGTGTATACACTATAATTTTCTGACCTCAGGTTCCTAATACCCTTGACAGAATGAGTGTTTTGTTGTACCATCTGACCTTCCTGGGATGGATTTTATGACTCTCACTGTGACACCCAACTATAAGGTGAGCATATCACCACTCTGTAGTTGTGGTCAGTTCGAACCTGGGTAGGTGCACCTTTCACTACAAGATGACAATCTTGTGGTTCGAGCACAGTGCAACCAAACGAATCAAATCCTTCAGGCCATCCCTTCAGAGATACTATGGGAAGACCTTCCACCAGTGCTGGTGGATGGCCATATCCATTGGTTGAACACTTCGTCGGGGGTCATTGAGATACGCCATCGCCGACAACGTTGGGAACCATCTATCGACAATTGGAGAATTGACTGTGTATCTGAATCATACTATGCACACAAAGGTCACGAATCACTTGTGGACAGTCAAAGTTCAACATGGGCAATGCTTTCAGGGTGCTTTGAATGTCTCACTGTCGAGGAAAGGGAGTGGGGGGGCAATGAACACCAGATTAGAAATATCCTGGTCACCACATGCTCTGCTCGATCTATGTCGGGGCAACAGCTAGTTGTTACTTTGCCGCGCCACGCTTTATCCTTTTTTGTCAACAACAGGGAAGAACTCGAATCTCGCGACTTCAAGTACATGGTCTATGATGAAGATCAGTGCGTCCAAACATTGTTTGGCCTGAAGGATCTCCTTGTCCTTCGGCCGACAACATATGTTGCAGGGTTTTCAGTCCCAGAATCACTGATTTCAAGAATTGCACTCGTACCTGATGGTTTCCCCCAAGAAGGAAAGCTCAGTTTTAATAATTATCACCCATACCACACGTTCAAAGTGGACCCAGAGCTGGGTTGCTTGGTAGGGAATGGGAACCCAAACAACACACGGCTTCTTGCCTACTTGCATGCCATGACCAGTTTCCATCAGCCCGATCCGCTATTGGACAAGATGGGCATCCAAACAGCATGTGACTTCCTTCGGTCAGCAGGATGTCGATCCATCATGCAGGTTAAAGCTCTCGACGAAGACAAAGAGGCAAGTATGGATACTGTTGGTCTTTGGAGTTCTACCAGATATCCTCAACTCAATACCGCGCATGAAGAAATCCAGAATAGGTACTACTGGGACCGTCATGGTTGTTATGTGCAAGATGACCGGGCTGCCTGGAAGTTGCACGGAAAGCGTGCTGAACAACGAGCTATACATCTATATCCATCCAGTGCTGATAAACGAACATCTCTGGAGGCCAACAATCATTTTGGTTATGCAGTTCCGAACTCAAACCAGGAGCTCGAAGACGTCGCATTCGCAGCCTCATCTGCCATCCGCCATTCCACACCAACCATGGATACACTATCGAGCTGGACGAAAACATGGAGGGCCAATGTGCTTATGGACCCTATTTCAATACCTGATCGTGGTCCAGAGATTCCGACAGATTCGGACATTGTGCGGGTGCTAACGAGCAGGGTACATGACATCCTGGAGAGGAAGGAAGGGATGCGCCAGCAGCTTCCGCTCATATTTCTGCTCCCCACATTGTTGGCATACTGCTCACGTTCCCATCAGACTGCGTTTCTCTCGACGCTCATGGCGTTTACTCCACAGACAAACGACCTCACCCAAATCCTCGCAGCCGAATCCGGAGCACCCACACTTTCACATCAAGTCTCGACTGATGCATATACATCCAAGCGGTATACTAGTACACCATTGCAAGTCACGCTCGATCAATTGCTTTCCGATCGCCAACCACCAGAGCTACCCCAACGCGCTACTTTCCCACGTGATGGTTTCCAGGCTATTGGCAAAACATCCGAAACCTGGGATGATACCCCCGCATTGGATAGTTTGTTTTCCTCTCTTCAGACCGACTCCCCATTTCAACAGGAATACCTTGCTCTTCTTGGGACGAGCGCGAGCGCAAGAAAGGAATTTCTTTCGACCCGAAGGGTTGCAACAAAGGATAATGATATCGATGTGCTTCGACGACACTATACGAAATGCAGCTCAGACTATGTGGATGCTATGGGTAGGCTGAAGAAGACTCTGGGTCCAATGACAAATTATGAACGCACGCTGAAGAAATTCAGTCACTGGCCACCGGTTACTGCAAACACACTTTTACGATATCTCGCATCCACCTCTCAGGTCCCCCTCTCTGAGCAGTGGAGGAAATGTTTGGTTTCGTTCGCCCAACTGCTTCTGGAGCTTCAGCGTGCAAGGAGATTGCTTCGATTTACACTCGATGACCTTGAAGAAGAGTTTTCGAAGGAATTGGAGAACGAGCAATGTCAAGGGTGGAGGGCTGATGATTACCCTGACTGGCTATTGATCCAAGTATGTACCTGTCGTCGAGCCCTCCGAGTTACCATATCTATCTAACTTTCTTAGGTTCAAGGAGACTTTCTTATTCGGCGAGCTCAAGCAGAAATTGCGATGCAGCTCATGTTCCCACAATCTAGAGGAAATGCTGTGATGCAAGTCAACATGGGCGAAGGGAAGTCATCTATCGTCATCCCAATCGTTGCTGCCGCTCTCGCCGCAGACGGAAAACAACTTGTCCGCGTGATCGTCCCGAAAGCGCTGACAACACAGATGTTCGACATACTTGTTTCCCGTCTCGGTGGACTCACTAACAGGCCAATATACCATCTACCTTTCTCTCGCACTGCATACAACGACCACACCAGCGGTCTTCAAGTCAAAACACTACTACAACTCATGTCTCAGTGTATGTCTGAACGCGGAATATTGCTCGTCCAACCCGAACATGTCGTCTCACTTAAGTTAATGGCCGTCGAGAAACAGATATATGGCAGAAATACCTTAGCGCCTTTCCCGAACATCCCGAAATCAGTTTACCAACTGATCACGAGAGGTCCCTCATTTACCAGAGGATTGGTAAGTCTGGATACGCCTTACATCCATGATTTAGCTGACAACTTGAATCTGGTACTAGTCATCGGAAGATAGCTTTGTCGGGAGCATATTTCGGTGGTTAGGCCAGTCGCCAAATTCCTGGACGACAAGAGACTCCGTCAACGCTTCTGAATCAGATGACGCAGCCGAGTGGCTGAACCTCCAGAAATGGGTTCATTCCTATGCTCGAGATATCTTAGATGAAAGCGACGAGATCCTCCATCCTCGTTTTCAAATGATTTATACGATCGGTTTCGAGCAGCATGCGGATGGGTACCCTAACCGTTGGACAATTACTGGACAGATTCTCCGACTTGTGAAAGAGAATTTGCATACTCTTTCACGAACCCATCCCAACTCAGTTGAGTACGAGCGCGGCCTACCGGGATCGTTTCCACGCGTCCATGTCGTGCGAGCCTCTGATGTTGGTCAACACCTAATCTCGATGGTCCTGGAGGATGTGATGGCAGGACAACTCGCAAATTTTAATTTTCAGCAGGTCCCCTCCGCGGCGTTACGTGGCGCAGTTCGCAGTTTTATATCTGACAAAGATGTTCTTCAAATCTCTGGTACAGCGAAGACGGTGGAGGAGTACGCTAAGCACTCTCGCCAAAGCCACCTATGGAATGGGTTGCTACTTCTTCGTGGACTTCTGTCCTCAAACATCCTCTTGTTTGCTCTTTTAGAACGAAGATGGCGCGTCGACTACGGCCATGACCAATACGGTACCTCCACTATGCTTGCTGTTCCATATAGAGCAAAAGACACGCCAGCGCCCAACACTCAATTCGGCCATCCCGACCTCACCATCGTCCTCACGTATCTATCCTACTACTATACTGGCCTTACCGAGGAGCAATTACAAGTTTCGTTCGAAATTCTGCTAGACATGGACGAGCCAGCTGCGGAATATGAATCTTGGATTAAAGACTACGAGTCGCTACCCGAGTCGCTTCAGAAACTCAGTGACATCAATCCAAGGTCATCGGAGGAATGGGACAAATTCACCTTTCCATTTCTCTCGCAAAATCAAGCAGTGATCGATTTCTACCTGTCGCAAGTGGTGTTCCCCAAGGAAGCGAAAGAATTTCCCTGGAAATTATCTGGATCTAGTTGGGACTTAGCAGAAAAGCGGGAGAAACTTGTGACCGGTGAGCAAGCCTGCGGTTGATGGCATGAATGTCTCATTAAGTTGAACATCAGGATTCTCTGGAACGAGCGACAGTAGATGGCTCCTGCCCATGTCTGTTATCCAGCACGACCTCGAACATCAGCGGGGGACCAGTGCCAGTGTCCTCGCGCTACTACTTCGGCAGGAACGAGAACAAGACTCGCCAAACTACGCCGTCGCTTACGAAAACGGACAGCGCCAGAGTACAAAGGGATTCCTTAAACTGGTGGCCATGCAAAGGCCGGAAATCCGCGTTCTACTAGACGTTGGGGCACAGATTCTTGATCTACCACATCATCAAGTGGCCAAAGCGTGGCTCGACATCGCCCGAGACGCAGAAGCAGCAATCTATTTCAATGAGAGTGACGAGCTGACAGTCCTGCCGCGAGTCGGAAATGCCAAAGCACTATCGTCGTCACCGTTTTCTCAGCAGTTAGGCAAATGCATTGTCTATCTGGATCATCCACATACAAGAGGCACCGACCTCAAACTCCCTATTGGGTCACGGGCAGCAGTAACGCTTGGTCCGAAGGTGACGAAGGATGCTCTAGTGCAAGGTTTGTAAAGTCTCTGCGATCAAATCGATTGACCTCATCATTCACACTCTTCAGGGTGTATGCGGATGCGGAAGCTGGGCCATGGGCATTCCGTGATGTTCTTTGCGCCGCCCGGAGTTGACCAGAATATCCGAGCTGTCACTGGAAAGCGAGATCGAGACATAGAGGTCACCATTAGCGACGTCTTGTCATGGACCATACGAGAGACATGGGCTGATATTCAGCATCAAGCACCCCACTGGGCGCAACAAGGGGTTGATCACCGATCGAGATATGATGCTTTATCCAGTTTCTGTAACAACGAGCTGACGCCAAAGCACCTGGCGGACGTATGGCTACAGCCGAACTGCAAATCGCTAGTGGACCTGTATGCACCCCGCGAAACTGAAGATGCACAAATCGATTTGTCGGCAGTTCAAGGAATGCAACGACAATGCAAAGTCCTCGGGATCCTATCACTTCCAAATGGGCAACTAGAGGAGGAACAAGAACGGGAAGTTCACCGGGAACGGGAACGTGAGCGAGAGGTAGAGTTGCCACCAGGAGCAGAACCGGCGCAACATCACCTTCATCCAGATGTCGTATCCTTCGTCAAATCTGGCATCATGCACTCAGACGGTGCCTTTCTTCCTGTCTTTACGACACTCGAACGGAGTACTGCTGCTGCTCGCGATGCAGATGTCTGGAGCCCATCTATTCTGGCGACGGCGGACTTCAGCAGGACGATCCAGCCAGCGTCTACAAAAGGGACCATGGACCGGTACCTCAGACCTGTTCAGTGGATTCTCTCTGGCAAAGCAGATCGTGGTCCAGTCCTCGTCATACTGAGCCCGTTCGAGGCCAATCTCTTGATGCCAGACATCAGGGCGAGCAAGCACGTCCACCTTCACTTATACGCACCTCGCACTGCCGAGCGCATGAAGCCATCTGACGATCTAAGGCTATATGTGGTCCCTCCGTTGCCCTCTGACTGGACCCCGCCTTGGGAACTGATCGACCAACTTAACGTTTTTTCTGGCCAGCTCTATCTCCGAAACTACGAATCCTACCTCCGTCTCTGTCGTTTCCTCGACGTACCCACGGACGAGTCGCCGAGCGATAGAAGAGTTCGGCGAAACCTATTCCACATGCCTGGCACTTTCGAAGAGACGGAAGTCACGTTTTTGGATTCGCCGTTGCCGTCCGTGATGGCACTGCTTGCCATTCGGAATCGAGGGCGACCCTTTGGACATACGCACATGGGCAAGATTCTTCAAGGTCAGATACTCACAAAGAACGACTTCAAAGGTATACGTACAAAATCTACCATGGCCGGCCGTAGCCCCCTCCCATGTCGGCCTTTAGATATGGCCCAAGGTGATGTGCCACAGGAACCAGGGTCATCTGCGTTGCATAGACAAAAGCGAGGATTGGGGATGAATTCTCCAGCAGAAGACTCGGAGCCATCGCAAAAGCGTGCGCGCGCGGACGAGGCGACATCCATTTCCTCGTCTCCCCAAAACGACGCTCAAGATCAACCTGATGTCACCTTGTCATTCAAACGAGTATTGGAGGCCGCGGATGCAGATCAACAGCCACTGCCAAAGCGCCCACGAGCAAATTGACGATACGCGGTCTGTTAATGGTGCGAACTTAGGTCACTCGATGTGTCCGGATACTCACTCGTTAGCTCCTTTGTAGCCGCATGGCCATTGTTCTCGACCACCACCCCCTATTCCAATCATAATGATTCTAATAAACTCCCCTGTCTGCGATGTCCATTGGAATGGCATCTTCTCTGCAGGCGCTTGGCAGGGTCGTTCTAGTTGCCCAGCGTCGAATCCGCCTGTTATAATCTTCTACCCTCTGCGCCAGTAAATTAATGGACATTCTTATTTATCGTTGTGTAACATCGCGTGAGATCCGTGTACGATCTCCAGGAACGATGTACTAGTACCTGCGACTGTTCGCTCTGATACTCCACTGGCAGTCTCGATAAGAGTACTGTGCGAACGGCATAATAACCTGTTAAACTTTCTGATCCGCACCAGAGTTGACGAATCCAAGAACGTGATGTAAGAACTTTCCGTTGCCCGAGTCAGTCGACCCGATGGCACTGTCGAGAATGAGGGACCTGGCGAACAGTAGAAGTGTCGAGCGACCTGACTGAATTGTCAACAAGGCTGACAATCCTCTGGCCGGTCGTGCGTGCGTGACGCTCCGAGTCGGACGCTGACCTCGTTCGTGGAGTCGCTACCCTGATCTTGCACGCCACTAGTACGACCATGCGTCTCCTCCTGCTCTGTATCCCACATCCCCGCACCACGACTCGAAGGCGACTTTGTTCCGACAGGGCAACATTGGCAGGAACCTCGTCACCCTGTCCTGGGACCTGCCATATCGTGCTTACGAATGAACATACGTGTCGCGTTACGCTCGTTTGCAACGCAGGCAACTCCCGCCCAACGGATGGCCTGGCGGAGCCTCGGAGATGAGTTCCAGAGACGCGCCTGTCAAGAGATGGGCGTACTTTGCACGTTCCTTGCAAGCTCCTACCGGTTCCCACCGCCAGCGCGGCGCTGATGCGCGATCTAGAGAACTTGAACGTTCTCAACGTGGCAACAAATCCCGAGGTGCCTGACCGTAGCTATGCACTTCGCGTTGACCGGATCTCTTCGTCATCCACGTTCTCTCGTGCGCGGCGATTCAACCTGGACGTTTCCTCCCCTGATTTCTGTTCGGCAAGCTGGGTGTGCCAGTGGTCCTGTCCCATGTACGTACAGGTACGTGGCAGAAACGATCGATGCCCACAGCGTGCACGTGCTAATGCCAAGTAGCGTTGACTACTGCCGTCAGCCTGAGACTTCGCACAGAGATACATAACAAGGATTATCCCTAGTAGTGTGAAAAGATGTCATGGAAGGCCTGAGTCTACGTACGTTCCGGCATGTCATGCTAGAGCCAATCTAATTCCGGTAGGTTCTGTTCCTTAATTTCGTCCCATGGTGACGCCCCGAGAATTCTCGACGCAAAGATCATCAGGTCTTGTGACGGTTATATTGTGGGATGGCCTGGGAGTTCGGGCGCAAGGCGCCATTCGCGCGCGATGCGCCACATTCTTGATCTCATCGCGTGCCTTCTTCCTGTGGATATTCCCTTTTATGTTAGGATAACGCTCGAAATTCGAAGCGCGATTCAGACATTGGAAGGCCTCTCTTGACGCATTTGGGTAGACCAGTTCAATCAAAAGGTGGAAGGGCAGCGGTGATTCGTGAAACAGACATACAGCACATTAGAGTCGAGTTAGATAGATTTCGAGGAGCTGAAACAAATAATTACGCGATCTGCGCCAGGCAACCGCGATGATCGGCAGCTCGACTTGCTATCGGTTCCAAATTGCAGACGCGACGGCGACAACGTCGCGCATCTCCGCCACGTCGTGGACCCGCACTACGTTCGCCCCCTGCTGCACCGCACACGCTACGGCCGCTGCCGTGGCCCAACCCCTCTCCTGCGCGGTCGTCTCGCGCCCCGCGTAGGTCCCGTCCACGTCCCCCTCCGCCAACACCGCGCCCCACACCGACTTCCTAGACGGCCCCACCAACAACGGATACCCCGCCAACGCGTTCCCCTCCCCCTCGGCCGTCACCCCCGCCAAACCGCGCATCAGCGCCAACTGCCCCTCCACCGGCTTGCTGAACCCGATCCCGGGGTCCACGAGCACGAGCCACCGCCGCACCCCGCCCGGCCCGCGTACGATCGCGTCCACCTTGCGCCCGAGCTCGGCGCGGACGGCGGGTATGATCCCGTCGTACGCGCGATAGTCCTTGTTGGCGCCCGCGTCCCCCCGGGAATGCATCAACACGACGGGAACGCCCAGCGCGCGCGCGACGCGCCGCATACGCGCCAGGTGTGCCATGGAGGCGTCGTCCGGGGGGTACCCCGGCCCCGTGAACGCGTACACGTCGTTGATGCAGTTGGCCCCGGCGCGTACGGCGCGCTCGGCGACGTCCCATCGGAAGGTGTCGACGGACACGAGGGCGGTGCGGACGGCGGGCGTGGGGTGGGCGCGGATGGCTGAGATGACGGGGAGGACGCGCGCGAGTTCGTCGGCGGGGGAGACGGGGTCTGCGCGGGGACGGGTGGAGTAGCCCCCGATGTCGATGATGTCGGCGCCACCAGCGACGGCGGCGGATGTGTAAGCGAGAGCTGCGGGGAGGGTGTTGTGCTGCGCGCCGTCGGAAAAGGAGTCGGGGGTGACGTTGAGGGTGGCCATGAGGTAGGTTTTGCGAGGACGACCGCGCTTGGCGGGCTCCGTGGAAGACAGGGTCCAGTATTTCGTCGTTGGAGGTACCTGTATGCCGGCAAAATTGGAGTTCTGGGTGTCTTCCAAGGGGTACTTTGGGAACGGCAACACTTTGAACATGGGAAAATCGTTTGATGTCTGTGTAGACACCAGCTCCTCCAAGAGCGTCCGGATGGTCTTTTTGCACCCAGGGTGTATGAAATGCGGGATGATACTGTTCCGTGGAGCTTAGCTCGGCGCTTAATGAAGGCCAAAGTCAACTCACTCGTTCAGGGGCCGTAGCACGAATTCACGCTCACAGATGCGGGGGTGTGGGATGACGAGCTCGCCAATGAGATTGTCCAAGCTCTCCCGCTCGCCTGGTGGCCGAGTGTCCACGCATTTATCACCATACGTGAGAATGTCGACGTCGACTGCGCGGGGACCGAAGCGTACGGTCGGCACTCGGCCGACCACCGTCTCGATTTCCTTGACCAAGCGCAATAACTCCACAGGTAACAGGTTCGTCTCAATCTAACCACGTGATGAGTACGGACGAAAAGCCAGTCGATACGCCGACGCACCATACAAGCGCAGTTGGCAAACCGGGGTTGGTCGGTGACGTACATGGGCGCGGTCTCGTACATGAAACTGGTGTCCACGACCGAGACATCGGCGTCTTCAGGCAAATCATCGAGCAAGGTTCTTGGTACCTCGAGGAGACGCAGCGCAGTCTCGATGTTGACGAATCTGTCGCTGAGGTTCGAGCCGAGCGCGAGGGCAACGGACACTCCGTCTGCCCAAGGACGTTTAGACGTAGAAAGCGGCTCACGGGTAGAAAAGACGTCTGCAAAGTCGCTTCGTCGACGGGTGATTTGGATACGAGTAGAGCCGACGCCGTCCAACGCGTTCGGTTTCGAGATCTTGACCGTCACCACGTCGTCCGGGTCCTTTGTATCATTGAGAACATCACATGCGACGGTAGAGGCAAGAGCTTCTACAGAATTTAACGGGAACAAGGTTGCGGTAGTCTAGATGCCGTGCGTGGTCAGCGTCCCCGCTGCGCATCGATACGACGGGCGCATACGATCGACTCGAGGAGAGTAGAGAATGGGTACGGTTCTTTGGGATCGTGTCGCTCCCTGTGTACCGTGACATCGAGCACGACGGACTGTTCCGTGAGCAGAGTCTGCGCGAGGCCACCGACGACGAATCGGTAGGGCCCGGAGGACCCTCTCTTGCGCGTCGTCTCGACCGAGATACGGGGATCAGCGTCCCGGGACGTCACAGCGATGCTCGCTTCGTGCACCCATGGATAGGAACGAAAGAGCACCTCCAAGACGCGCTCGACGAGCGCATCGAGGGAGGCGTAGCGCGTTGTAGGGAGGACATCGACGAGGGTAGCCTGCAGACCCCCATCGTCGACCGACTGCGCGCGATCGTATGCGACGGTCAGCGAGATCAGCACAGGCGTGTCGGTCTCCGCGACGTCGAGGCGGAGGAGAAGCCCGTCGATGGCGACGGCGTCCATGATACAAGCGCCTTGCCAAAAACGGAAGTCTCGACAAACCGCTACGATGAGCGTCCGGACGGCCTTGGACCAGCTCGCGACGTACCGCACGCACAATGCACGCGCGTCGCAGGACGTGTTCGACAAGGGCGCGCTCGTGCTCGAGAAGCACGGGCTGTACAAGATGGGGGACGACGGTGGGTGCGGGGGCGTGGGTGAGGGTGGGGGTCGCTCATGTGCCGTGGCTAGGTTGGGCGTTTCTGGAACAGCTCGCGCTCGCTGCGATCGACGTGGGGCGGTTGGACGTCGCGGACGTGCGTGCGGGTCGTCGAGAGTCCGGGTGTCGTGCTCACCAACGCTAGGAATGCCTTCGGACGCTCAACGACAAGTTCCCGGGTTCGCCGCGCGTGGAGTGCCTCACGGGCGTTCGCATCGAGGCCAGCGAGTCGCCAGAGACCGCTCTCAAGTACTATGCGGAGCTGATGGAGGCGGATCCCACCAACGCGGTACGTCCAGTCTACCCACGTCGGGCTCTCACGCGAGCTCGCTCTGTTCCCTAGGCCATATGGAAGCGCCGCATCTCGATATTCCGACGGACGGGCAAGGTCGACAAGGCGGTTCAGGAGCTCTCGCAGTACCTCGACACGTTCTACACCGACGTCGAAGGCTGGCTCGAGCTCGCAGACGTCTACGCGACGTCCAACCAGTACGTTTTCACTCTTCGCGGACCACCGACCCTGACGAGCTATCCAGGTACGACCACTCGCTGCAATCGCTGATGCACGTTCTCTTGCTCGCGCCGCAAAACCCGTTCTACGTCTTACAAGCGGCAGAGACGGCATACACGACCGGCGACCTCGCGCTGTCGATCAAGATGTTCCTCACGGTGGTGGACATGACCGACGGCGACGATTCCGAGTCGCTCGTCGAGTCGACGCCGCTCGGGATCACCGTGCGTGCGTGGTACGGCGTCAAGCTCGTGGGTACCTCGACGCGCCATCAGAGAAGAGGACGCTGACGTCACCGCAGTGTGCTCGACGCATCGCGCAGGACGCACGGCTGGCGACGAACTCTGCCTCCAACACGCCTCCCCCAAAGAACGTCGCGCTGCTCGACGAGCTTGCGACGGAGCGCTTGCGGGTGACGTACTCGAGCCCAGGGCAAAAAGGGGAGATTGCCAAAGGGAGAGAGGAGGTGTTTGCCTGGGTCGCTGGCCCCTGACCCCGTCTTTGGTAGGAAACTTGCCGAGGAAGGACGTCAGATCGCCGCACGGCTAATCTATGAGGAATGCTTCGGTCTAGCGTGTTGGTCTAATCGGGTAGAAGTCCGTCACACGTGTCGGTTTGATGCAACGAGCAATCAAATTCCCTAGCTATTTGGCAAAGACATTATCGTCGAAATGACTACGATAGCACCCTTCGTGTCTCAGAACCATTGAAATGTTTCATGCTGACCGAGAAAACCGATCATTTCACGTGTCTGAGACACGAGTCATCAAGTCCGCTCAAAGTTCGGAATGAGTGGGACGTACAAAGATAGCAGGTGACTCCAGCTTCTGCATCGGGCCGAGGATGTTATGTATGCGAGCAGCACGGTGCAAGATGCGAAGGCGAGCTTGCGCGTCTCATCGTCGATGACACCCTGAGGGGCAGGCGTTTGAGTGACGTTCTCCAGGGCGACCATCTCATCATTGAGAAGCCAACCTCGCCTTGAGGACCTCTGCTTCTTTTTCAAGAACACGCAGCCGGGTCTGCATGGCGTCTATCTGGTCCTCCAACGTGGACGCTTCATTGTCCACGTCCATAGGGACGGGCGGTGGGTCTTGAGAGGTAATCTCTGTGGCCCGTGCTGAGGAGTTCAATTACTCGTGCATGAACACTGTCTCCAAAAAGGGGCACACCGCTTGCAGTGCCTATGTTCATGTCCCTTTCCCCCTCGGGGTCGGAGCTCAACATGGGGGGTAACGAGAGAGGGGAGCTGGGCCTGGATCGCGGGCTGGACAAACAAGTGACCCTTGGAAGGGAGAATGGCCCGAGCAGTGCCTACCGGTTGACACGGCGTTTATGTTTCTGTGGACGGGTGAGGTGAAGCGGTAGAGCTCGGAGCATGCCGTCTTCTGTGCGCTTGGTCGGTGTCATGAGCGCAGCCTCAGATAGGGGCAAACAATCTCTGCGACCCTGAAAACGTCATCCAGTTCCTATCGCACTTGCAGGCCAGAACGAACCTTGAAGAAATATCTGGTCCCTGGAGTCACCGCTGGTTGGACTGGATGCGGTTTGTCGCTGCGACGGTCGTTTATTACTATATTTGGTAGTTGGCAGAGCGTTGGGGAAGGCACGTGTCTGACGTGTCCTCTGTTCCGTTCCGCCAACATGTTTGCTGATGA
This sequence comes from Tylopilus aff. beelii, assembly GCA_038094295.1. Classification (NCBI taxonomy): domain Eukaryota; kingdom Fungi; phylum Basidiomycota; class Agaricomycetes; order Boletales; family Boletaceae; genus Tylopilus; species Tylopilus aff. beelii. The sequence continues at coordinate 16,652 of JBBPTU010000212.1, read as the reverse complement.
GCTCAAGACCCTGCGTAGGCTCGGCTTCCGACACGTTTGTATCTAGTTTCTTTCCGTCGCGGGGGTGCCAACGGTCTCTTTCAGCTTCTCCTCCAGATACTCAATTTTGCGTCGGTCATCGCCTCGGGGTTGATGCTGTGGAAGGGTCTGGGCCTCTTTTTCAACACAGAGTCGCCCATCGTCGTCGTCCTGAGGTGCGAGCGCTCACACGGTTGGCGAGGTCCGTCTGACTGGCGACTCAGTGGTTCGATGGAACCTGCGTTTTACCGTGGGGACCTTCTCTTCCTGACCAATCCGCCGCACGCACGGTACCAGACGGGGGACATTACGGTGTACAAGGTGCCGAATGCGGAGATTCCCATCGTGCATCGCGTGCTGGAGACGCATGACGTTGTCGTGAGCAATTCGACGCGCAGATCCAAGAAAGACCCGTGGGTGTTCTTGTTGTGTTGTCGTCGCCGTGCGCGTTTACCACGTGGGACAGGTTCGCGAAGTATGCACCGGGATTCCACCAGCTGATGCTCACCAAGGGGGACAACAATCACGTGGACGACGTCGAGCTGTACCAAGGGCTCGAGTTCCTGGAGCGACGCCACATCATTGGCAAAGTCCGCGGGTATGTGGCTGTTGATGTGATTTATGGTGTCTAACGTGCGCCATAGCTTCCTGCCGTATATCGGATACGTAACAATCGCGATGGTGTGCACGACTTTCATTGGGAATCATCTCCGTGTGCTGACGGGATCGGACAGAACGATTTCCCACAATTAAAGTACGGGCTGCTGGGAGGACTGGGGTTGTTGGCGCTGATACAGCGGGAGTGAGACAATTGTAGTCAGGGTCGATCGGCAAATCAGATGATGTTTGATATCCCGGCGGCAAACAAGGCGGTGACGGGACCGAAATGGACCAGTTTCGCGTGGTGAATTACATAAACAGGGTGACGCGGGTCCCAGGCCGCACTGTCCAAGAGGTGCATTGTTGCAACTCGGCTTGTCCTCTCTCCTCCGCTCATGGACCCGTCCCCGCCCCAAGACGCGCACCCGTCCCCCGCTGGCCCGTGCGTCCCCTCCCCCTCTGCCCGATCCCCGCTCACCGTCCACAGCCAAATCCGCTCCCGGGTCACCGTCGTCTGCGCAGAGGTACGCATCTCTGCCCCCGCCGTGTCCGCGCTCACCCCCGCCCAGTGCAAACGCCTCAAGCTCAAGTGCGACCGTCGCACCCCCTGCGGCTCGTGCACCAAACGCGACACCGTCGCTCGGTGTGTCTATTCCCCGGCAGCGGCGGAAAAAGTGTGCGTGCGCCCCTGCATTTTTCGCCCCGGCCCCTCATCTTCTCTCCAGCGACCTCCACTCCCTCAACAACCGCCTCATCCAGGTCGAGTCCCAGCTCGCCCAGTTCACCGCGCCGGGTGCACGCTCTCACGCCTTCAACAACCAGCCGCCCGCCTCAGCAAACGCCGACCGGCCCATCCTCGCAGTCGGCCAGTCCGGCTCTTCTCTCGCGATATCTCTCGACGACACCGCTGCCATATGGCTCGACGAACTCGATATCGGCAAGGACATCCTCCCCGTCCAGTCCCCTCCACCCCACTCCTCCTGTCTCGCTTACACCTCCACCCACGTCAAGGTCGAGCCGACAGCGACCGCGCTGCCCCTCCACGACGGTCCCAGTCCTTCTGATCCCCCTGCACACCTTCTCCTGCCTCAATTGTCCGCATACTACGCTTCTTCGTCGCCTACAGCAACCGAGCCCCCTTCCGTGAACTCACGGCTGCTTGCACACCTTCCTTTTGCCCCGCGGAGACGACAAAAGCTTTTCGACAACGTGGAGGACGTCCTCAAGATGCACCCTTGTTTCAATTTCAAACACTTCAAAGACCGTGCCGAGGCCATGTTCAAGTGGTCCACGGAGCTCGATGGGCACGACGGTCTCCCTCCAGACCCTTCGAGCTCTACTACGCCCGCGAACAAGCTAGAGACGGCCCGCGCGATATTTTTCGGCCCCTCTGCGTCGTCTTCCGGTCGTTCGTCAGCCGGTCCAAGGCCCACGCTCTCCTTTTTCGCGGCCGTGGCGGCAGCGTTCGCGCTAGGTACGTTGGTGGACAGAGAGATCGCCGAGGAAGATGTCCGTCTGGACGTTGCTCACGGCGACGGACCGGATGACGCCTCTCGCCCGCCCTTGCGCAAGAAGCTAGATCTGCCTCCCATCCCCAACAAAAAATGCAAAGGCATAGCCAAGGATGCCATGAGTTCTCCAGCCGTACTCTTCGCTCTCTCCCAACAGGCCTTATCGCTATTTGAAAAGTCCAGTTCATACGATCTCGATTTTCTCGTGGCTATGATTCTCCACGTGTTGTACGCACTGCATGACAGCAGAACCCGTGTGGTCCACACTCTTCTGCCCGAGGTGAGTGATTTCGATCGTTGATGAATGATGGCCAATCACGAGCGTATTCTCATCTCCCCCTAGATCGGTAAAATGGTCAACATCGCCCGTACGATGGGGCTCGACGTGGATCCAGACGAATATCCCGGCAAATTCAGTCTTTTCGAGGCCGAGTCAAGACGGCGACTCTGGTGGGACGTCTTCTATTACGATTTGTGAGTCGTGCACAGCACCTCATTTCCATGGCTCATTCGCGGGGACGTCGCAGGTTTATATCGGACTATATGGGCCGATCCCCTCTTATCTCGGATGTCGAACACACTACGCGCCTTCCCATGGATGTAGACGAAGATGTATTCACGCCAGCCTGTACCACCATTCCCCTCCCGCGAAGCCCCCTGTCGCTATCAGAGCCGAGTTCCTCGGACTTTAAGTACTTTGGTCTCAAATGCCGGCATGTTGACTTCATTTCGTTTCCTCCTCCTCGTGCTCACCTTCTTCACCCAGTCTCGCACAATTAGTCAAGGACATTAAAAGACGCTCCCTCAGGGATTCCGTTCAGAATGATCCGACGGCTCATGAACAGTTTACGCTGGAGCAGGCTACCTCGTGCGAGAGCGAGATCAAGCAGTGGTTTGGAGATCTGCCATCCACCTTCCGGATGGACATCGGCTCGGACCCCGGGGCCGTGCAGGCCGCACAGCCAGACGGGAGCAGCCCTCCGTCCGCTACCTCTGGCGATTCGACCAACATGTCTCCCGTTCTCATGGCGCAACGATGCGAGTTGGCGGTCACGGTCCAAAGATTGATCATGAAGGTTTACCTTCCCTTTCTGCGGCCGTCCTACTACGGCCAGGGGAACTCGACGTCGTACTATCAGGCCACGGTTGGCACCTTTACTGCGGCACATGCCATTATCCGCTCGCTGAGAGCGCTGTGTATGATGTGGAAACAACGTCCTGACCTTCGCGGTCGACGACCGATGCCGGCGCTTTTTAGCGTCTACTCGTTTAGCAGGACGCTCTTTGACGCAGCGGTCGTATGTGCCCACAACGTGATCAAGGATCCGTGTAGCGTGTGGGTCCATATGGCACTCGAGGACGTCGGTCATGCACTCGAGGTTTTGCGAGATCCCATGCTAAACACTGGACGAGGTCCTCTACGCGGAGGTGTCGAGGGAGGAGTGCAAGACGCCATCAAGATCGTTGAACTGCTGCAACGCAAAGCGGAGAATGCACTCTCTTGCGGCTCGGATCCTCCTTCAGTGAGAACGAAGAGGAAACGCGACGAGATCGAGGCAGACGTAGAACAGATGCGTCACGGCTTTCGTCTTCCGTTTGTCGGCACCCCCGTCGCGTCCGCCAGCTCGTCCACTCCTTCTGCTGATCCCGCTCCCCCGTTATCTGCTACCGCACAGCCCACCACGGCACCATCGGGCTTTTCTCCCGATCAGCAGGCACATACCACTAGCCGTCCCAGCCCCGCGGAGGAACAACGGAAGCATCCACTATCAGCTGTGCCACCGGTCGCATCGAAACACGGATCGCATCCTTCCAAGTCCAAAGACAAACATGCCAAGAAACCGCCTTACCCCCAGACTGGCATTCGCGTTCGAAAGGATCCGTCCCCGTTCACGAAGCTCACCATTACGCCCGCTAGCACTACTCCGACCGGCACGGACGGTGACGCTACTCCGCCCGTCCGTCGGCCACCGTCGATCGCTCCGAGCCCGGCCCTCGAGTATCCATTGCCCTCACAGCAGCCCACCTCTTTCACGACAGCTCCCCAGACGGCACCTGTTCATCAAACGTCCGTCACGCCCAAGCTGGACGGCGGCTCCGTCGACTTTTTGTTGTTCGGAGAGGAGGCGTCGCAGCAGGAACAAATGAACTTGGAAGTACCCCGGTCACAGCGGTACCGCCAGGCCGAGATGGCTCCAGACGTGCCGAGTTCTCAAGCGGCCGTCAAGGGTGGAACTGTCGTCACCTTTGAACGACCGCACAGCGATCCGTTTGCTAGCTCGAGCCCTGCGTCTTATGCGGCATCCAGCGGGGGCTACTCGAATATCGGTTCACCGTATCCAAACGGTGGCACACAGTTCGCTACTACCCCTTCACACGAGCAACCGTCGGCCTCGTTTGACCTGTCCGCTCCCGGACAAACCTACTATCAGTACGAGCCGCAAACACAGGCCCACCCGATGACGCTCGTCGAAGACATGCCCTTTTCCATGCGGGATCACGCAGTATCCCAGAACAATGCCCTCTTCCAGTACCAGCACGACAAGCCCCACCAAGGCATGTATGCTTCTGAACGACACGCGTCTGTGCCGCAGTCCCCATTCTCGGAACAACACGTGCAGTCGATGACTCAAGCTTGGACCCCACAGACGGAGGAAAGTAGCTTCTGGCGTCCTTTTGATCAATTCTCAACATAAACCACGATGTCATGACTGTCATGCTTTTCTTTCGACCGTCTCGCATGCCTCCTTTGTCTCTTATGCATTCGCTGCTCCATCTTTCACTTTTGTGTTTAATCTATAGTCATTCCTGGGTTCCGTGTGCACTACTGACTGCTATTGGGTCCTGCGTGTATTGTATCATGGACTGCGTCCATTCACCACCTCTCGCCCAGTTATTGGATTCTACGTGTATGTTTCGTTGCCCATATTCGACCAGGTAGGATACCCCACACAGCTCATGTCTACTCGGCAAGGTGCCACGTCTGTTCTGCATTCTCGTTTTAGTCGTTCGCATGTATGTAGCTTTAGGTGGAACGTTTAGAATTGATTTATTTTTCTTCCACTCGGATGCATACGCGCTTCGATCGCGCGGGGCGGGATACGGGACTCCACGTGGCGTATCCATCAAGCCTCGAGGCCGCATCGCACGTTTGGGTTTTCGAGCGGAGAAGAGTCGACACCGTCTGTCGATCAAACGTGTCCCGTCGATTTCGGTGGTGCATAACGAGGGCCTTTCCAAAAGGATCCGTCCCATGCCCCGATGGTACGGACGACACGCGTTTCGACCACGACGTGGGCGTTGCGAGGGCGAAAGCTTGACGGGGTCGATCTGCGGGACGGTGCCAACGACGGCCGCGATCGTCTGGTTTCCATTCGGGTTTGCAGCCGCGAACGGGTATTTGGTTCGTCCGCTGCGACGTCGGCCTGTCAACGTTTTTTTGAGTTTGAGGTGCCAGTGTCCCTGGCCGGGTGAACCATACACCAGTGTACGCCGGCGTCTCGAACATTCTGCGCCGCCGTCAGGAGGGGACGGATCAGCCGACGACTCGGATTCAGGGTTGCCGCCATCAGAACCGTAAATCATGCGCCCGTGATCCCGGGCCACTGGCAGAAGCACCGCTGCAGCACCGCGTCCGCCAACCTGGATGCGCGCTCGAACAAGGTTTGACTCGAGTTGGGCCGCCGCACGGTGGCGGCGTGATGGATGATCATGATGCCGGATATACTGTGGCGTGGCGCGGCGGCGGGTTGCGAGTGGCCGCCATCGGACCGGGATGCGGCGCATCGACGTTCCCACGTCTCTTTGCGTTCGCCTCGTCGGGACCATTCGTGTGAAGAGGGCGCCGGACCGTACGGCACGAGGTCACTGGAACTCCGAGGCGGCAGGCAGTCTGGCTCAACTCTGTGCCACGAGCGCCGCGTCCGTGGGGGATCGAACGAAGGCTGCAACCTTGAAGGGTCCCTGCAAGCTTTTACGCTGCCTCTCCAAATCGGAACTAGTACTGATGCGGCAGTGCAGCTCCAGTGGATCAAACCCTTTCTCGAACTGCCTTTAGGTGCTAAATGTGGTCAGCGGCTGCGCCTCCGACATCATGTGTCGATCTCGAGTACGTATTTTCATCGCGTCGTCGTGACCTGAACGCTGATCGTCGAGTCAACACTGATGGTGGGTTCGTTCGTCTTTACGCCCGTTACGTCGTGGCCTCAGGGTACGAGTCTGGGAATCATCAGGATCGTGGAGCTCCCATTCTCGTCTGATTAAACTATGGCGCTCATACCCACTTTCTCACCCTTGGCGGTGACTATGGAAATACTTTTATCCGTATCGCCGTCGTATCTTGCGCAGTCTAGTGGCCGTGATGAGCGCAAGCTCCGAGTCCTTTCACTCAAGTCCACGTCACCTCAGCTAGAGATAGCAGTGTCGAGTACCAATACGCACGCCCACTGGCACTGGTTCACCCGCGTCTGTCGATTCGCGTTTTCCCGATGGTGATCGTTACCGCTGACGCGTACAATTACAGTGAGAAACACATCTATTCCAAATTATCTGCACCTGACTCATCGTGGCATTTTTAGTCCCCACTTTATCAAGCGAGGTGCCTCACGCCTGATTTCGAGAACATCTTACTCATCGACTGGCGACTTGATATTTTTAGATCGAACGTCCGGGTTAACTTGGGAAAGGTATGTGTTCTTGACTTGACTGCAGAGGCAAATGTTGGAGTCCATCCTGTTCGTTGTCGTGAACATCCCGTTCTATCCTAACTTCTGCCGCAGGTTTGCTTTTCCAATCATTCCGTCATCATATATGTTGACGCTGGTCCAACGACACCGTCCTTTCACTAACTTTCTCTGCACCTCGAAAATTCAATGCATGACCTGATCACCTAATCCTCAGACCAACAGTTTGGAGTACTTTCCTGCCTGACCCTGTAAAGATGACCTTTCGCTGTTGATCGAACGCATATCTGCCAAAATGCTATCCTGAACGTATGTGTGTATGCTTCCCTTCTTACCAAGTGATCGAAATCATTGACATCGATATGATTACAGTGTGAGCAACACATGTCCGCCATACCCCCACTTTGGTGTCCCAGCGTCTGGTCACTTTCCTCCTAACCACCAGCTGGTTCAATCGTAAACAGTGGAGAGTAAGTGTGTTAGATCAGTGGAGAACGCGCCCCCGGGATTGAAAGAGGTCCAACGAACGGAACGATGAGCCATGTGGTTGTTTGCATGTTTTGTTTAACAAGTTATCTCAATGTCAAAGTCCGCGGCGCGGAACGGACATTGACGCTGGGGAACAGGGTTGGAATGCATCAAATGTCCTTCAACAAAGGCAAGCTGCTTCTTCACGATACTCTACTTCACTGATAAAGTAACATACACTCTTTTATATGATACCCAAATATCTTGCCTGACATTGCAAAGATTGCTTTTGCCATCAGCTTGCTAAGCCTCTGGAGGTTGAATTAATTGTCTGTGCAAGGTTTGCACATCGTAACACTGCGCAAGCTCGAATTAATACAAAGGAAAGTTCCTACTGTACCAGCGTAATTGATTCGTCGTCCCCTGTGACGCGTGACATAATACACCGGAGGATTTCGAAAGCATGTGTGACGCGTGACAACACCAAGATTTTCGTCACTGGGCGCTTGACATCCATCAATACCGTCTCATAGCGAAATCAATCATAAATGTGGCTTACCAGGCGTGATTTTCGTCTCGTCAAACACAACTATGACACGTGACTGACGACTCGATTGCGCTGGTACAGTAGTTTCAAGTTGTTTCTGTAAGCACACTGGCTTACCTGAGTCCCATAACTAGACACATACCGTCCGGCATACTGAACGCTAGTCGTTCAGTATTCTGCCTTTTGGTGTAGCGGTTACGCGCGGCGGTCGGATCGCTTACAGTTTCTCAGGAAGATCATGATGACACAATCACGATGAATCACGGTACGACCACCTGTTATAACCAACCTGACTCGTTTGTCACGACCGACACACCGGACATGACAGGCATGTTTAGCAACCCGTGCATTCTGGACTGCCTCAGATCCTTATTGCATCCAAGTTCGGAATACTAGAGCTCATTAGTGAGTTGATCCCGTCCTGGTTCATCGGAGTACTAGTACTAGGTTCGAAATAGCTCCGAATACCCTTGGAGTGTCAGTGCACTTCGTCGGAACTGAATCTACTGATGCCGTCCTGCATACTATGTAAGGTGCAAGTCTAACACTAGATGGTACTGCCAATCTGTTCAACTTCCTTTCAAGTCGGTCCCATCAATGGAAGCTTATACCATGATCCTTGGGTTCTGCCTTACAGGCCTTGTGTTGTATCTCATCTCAAGTTATGTCCAGACAAGATACACGTCACTCCCACCAGGGCCCCCTGGGTGGCCACTTATCGGAAACTTGCTGGATTTGTGGCAAGACGCCCCTTATAAGACATTGGGAGCTATGAACAATAAATATGGTAAGTGTATGTTTGCATTGTGCAGCGCGTGCGGTGTCCACTCGATCCGATCCCAGCTTCTGTGGTAACTGTCAGTGTATGTGGCACTCAATATGTCGTAATCAATTCCACCGAGGCAGCCACGGACCTACTGGAGAAGAAGGGTGGCATCACAGCCAACAGACCATACTCCACAATGGGCGCTGATCTTATTGGCTGGAGTAAATCTACGGCCTTTCTGCAGAATGGCCATACACTCCGGAAGCATCGCAAAGCTTTTTCTCGGTACATTCTCAACAAAGGTAACCCAGAGAGGTTCCTTCCTGAAAAGGTTACGGAAGCAAAGCGATTTATGTGCAATGTACTAGCGAACCCTGATGGCCTAGTCGCACATTGTCATGCGTGGGGTTTTTATTTTATTTTGAGTGGTTACACACTGACGTATGATGAACAGAACAACGTCGGCATTGACCTTAAAGATTTCGCATGGCTACAACATGAAGGACGATGATCCGCTTGTAAGGGTATTAAACGAGGCTGTGCGCGTTATATCAGATACAATGGTGCCAGGACGTTACCTAGTCAATTCGTTCTCATTTCGTGCGTCTTCTCCTCCCTTGAATTCATACTAACCGTCCAGCTGCTCCGTTAGTGCAACACTTTCCTGGATGGTTTCCTGGGTGTGGATTCCTCAAGGATGTAAAGCGATGGCGACAAGTGATGAACGAGGCCATCAGCGTACCACACAATTTTGTGTTGGAACAACTAGTTTGTTTCCTCTCCATGTTCATAGTGCTCGCATACTGATGTCAAATTCAGACGACTGGGAACGCGGTCCCGTCGCTCACATCGCAGCTACTTGAAGATAGCACATATGCAGAAGATGAAGATACTTTAAAATGGATTTCTTTTACGATGTATCTAGGTAGGTGTTACCTCAGCTGTTATACTAATGTTGAGCTTGGATTGTGAATCATCAGCTGGATCAAATGCGGTGAGTCGAAGAACTTCCCTCTGCAGGCGAATTGCACTGAGATGAACACTGCAGATACCGACCATGTTGACTGCATTTTTCCTTGCCATGACAATGTACCCAGAAATTTTCAAGAAAGCGCAAGCAGAAATTGATACCGTTGTCGGGAATGGCCGACTTCCAGTCATCGAAGATCGCGCAAGACTCCAGTACGTGAACGCAATCATCACGGAGCTCATTAGGTGGAACGTGTTTACCCCAATCAGTATGCGCCAGTATCTCCACCCACCCACACGTCTTTCTAACTACTTCACATCGCTAGTGTCACACGTCAGCACGCAGGATATCCTCTATAATGGATACCTCATCCCTAAAGGGACCCACTTTATTGCAAATATATGGTTTGTGGATTGTTGATAATGGTATTAGTACAAGATCTGATTGCAGCATAGGTTTATCCTAAACAACCCGGAGACGTATCCGAATCCTGAAGTGTTTGATCCACAGAGATTCCTCGGTGAAAACCCCCAACCAGACCCGCGCAACGCGGCATTCGGATGGGGGAGACGGAGATGTCCTGGTCTGCGCATGATGGACGCGGTGCTCTTCACATACATCTCAATGGCACTGGCGGTGTTGGACGTGTCGAGATATGCCAAGGAGGGCGAGGAGTCGGTGCCAAAGCATGAATACAACGAGGGCATTTTACGGTGAGTTTCCTGAGTTATTCGCATGTAGCTACTAATGCCCAGACATGCAGTTCTATCAAGCCATTCAAATGTAAGATCGCACCACGATCCAAGAATGTCAAGGAAATTCTTCGCGCATGATCCAGACGGCATGATAAGCATGACAGTGAAGTTGCAACAGGTGTGTGACACGATGGTACCCTATCATCCAATTCCGTATCATATAGATTCGGTAGCGTCTTGGTACTTCGAACTAAAACACTGTCTGTCCACGAATTCGAGAAAGATTGACCCAGGCCAAAGAGTCTGGAAGATTATCAATACTCTGCCTAGAGCACGAACTGCGGGCTGGAACGCCGTCTGTCCACAATCTCTGGACCCAGACCTCCCGCATGCACCCCACACCTGACCTGTCAACGTTTCAGTAGTCACCACTGCGATATCTTTTTGAAACATAATCACTATCGCGCATCTCTTACTGAAACGCCGAATGGACGTGAGTGGTGGTGTCTGTAGTACCAGCTGGGCCGTTACCAACGGCGGCGGCGCGCATTCGCCTGGTGGCTTCTAGGGAAGACATTGCAGATGCATCGAGGGCCTAGGGCCGTTTTGGGGTGTGCCCCGGAAGAGGTGAGCAGGAAGACGCCGTTGTCGTGTTTCGTCTCATCCGACGATGAATCGCGTCGTGCATCATAATCCGGCACTGCACTGGGACCGTCCGAGTCCAGACCTTACATGTTGCTCTCTAAATCTGCGCTGGAGGACTGCACAGACGAGGACGTCCTACCTGACGGTGGCGAGCCATCGTTACCAGACCCCTACCCTTGGTCCCGGCCCCTTCGTCTTCGCCCCCAAAGACGCCACGCGCACGTCCTCGATAGTCGTCGGGGCGCTCTATATTCACCTGGTGCTTAGTAAAGAAATTGATATTGACAGGTGTGGATACAAGGAAAGGATAACAACATAGATAAGGTATCGTTTACAATGTACTGTAGTGCGAGTGCGTATCGCGAGGTAACCCATGCGACAGTGTATCTACTCCAAACCCCAAATAAATAAGGCTGACAATGGATGGTCCCCAATATGATTCACATCTCCGGGGTCACCAGAGTCATAAGTTAATGTCGGCGGAAGAAACGAGAAAGGTTATCGCGCTCAAAATCAATATCCATGGTATCAGATTATCTCACCCAACGTCTTTACTAACGATGGCTTTTCTAATAGCAATCCCTCGTCCCCAGTTTCTTCGAGCGTGGGTATATTCTATGGGTCTATTCAGTACGGGCACGACAAACAACACCATGAAGGGTTACACACCGAAACGAAATCTAGGTCGGCGAGAGGAGTCTACGCAGAAACAAGTGCATCAACAAGCGTTCATCGGTGTCACCTTAAAGGTTCTTACCATCTTCGTTCTGTACCACAACTTGTAGACAATGAAGAAAAAGATAAATACGGGCAAGTTGATGTCTTGTTCGGACAAGGGTAGGTAAGCGATGGAGTTCGGCCAGTTAGAGACGCTGACTCACAGGCAGCCACGAACTTTGGAGCATTCCAATGCCAGAAAACAGATATGCCATTTAAAAGAATAAAGATGATGACCCTGCAAATAGTATTCATGAGAGTTTTTCCGATGGATGGCATGGGGCATACCAGAAAATCGCCCACATTGCAGCATAAGGCTGTAAAGGTGACCTGTAGACACCTCGAGGAATAATCCTTTGCTGTCTTAGGCCATAATCTGCGCGCGTTTTTGTTACTATGCAGATCGTTGTAGAGGTCAAATTTAGTTACATACAGTAACGCAGGTATGTTGTGTTGATTATTACCCAACTGTGATTCAAAACAATCAGTAGTCAGCAGAACCAAGTACCCGAAAACACTTCACCCAATGAATCCACACATGGTAGCTTCACAAATCGATCGGACATCAGCTTGAGTGTTTTTGTAGCATGATTCATCTACACGATGCTCACCTAAACTAACAAACCAGCTATGACATCGACGTCAGCTAAAAATATCATTGAAGAGGAGTAAAGCATACTTGAAAACCGTTGCTGATGACGCACCCACATTCATGAATGCTAAAAACGAAAAGAGCCACTATTCAAGACATTCAGTCGATCAACCACCCGACATAGATAATACGTGCCGAAGTGAGAATCGCAACCCACGGTAGACCGTCCTTGGTGCAAGTTGCGAAGATTCTTGGTGCTTTGCTCTGCACCGCCAACCCATATAGGATACGGGACGCTGTAAAAAGGAATGTGTTTGCTGCAGATAAAGCGGCTGTGATCAATATAGCGTTGACGATGGACGGGAGAGCTGTATGGGAACAAGTGTGTAAATATTTAGTGCCAATTAAGTGATGGTGGATGCCCAGACCTTTAACCCCTGCCCTTTGAAATGCAATCACGAACGGAGACTGGCCAGCAGATGCTCCTGGTCTGGAGGTACTGTCAGATAGAAGCCAGATATACGAAGCAACTGGTTACCTGAATAATGCTAGATCATTAGACGGAACAACCATTCCAACCACTATCACCGAGGCAATCTTGAAACAATAATCATCAATCGAGGCAGCGTATGCAAGAACCTAAATATTCCTCACATAAAAGAACAACAACCTGAATATCACTGTCTTCATCGCTCTGATAATATTCGTCCTGGGCTGTTGGGCTTCAGCGGCAGTACTATGGATAGGATTAATCCAGTCAACAAAGGACAGCAGAGCAACCCACATGGAGATTAATTCGACACCACTGAGGGAGAACGCGGCGGGTGTAATAGCAACAAGCAAGCTAACAAATCGGCCTGTGGCACCTGGCTCCAATACTGTGCAGAAAGATGCAATCTCATCAGCATTTTACCAAAATATCACCAAGTTAACATACGAGAAACCATAGGTCCCGGATTCCGCCAATACTGTGTAGGTTGTCAGCATATGAAAAGTAACTGGCGGTGCAAGTGACATGCCCTGAAACCAATCCTGAAGGAGAGAGATGAATGATAATCGGACGACAGAGTGAAGGGCTTACCTTTGATGATTTGGACCTCCTCCAAGACTAATCACAAGCCCTCCGATGATCTTTTATTCGGATTAGCAAAACAGATAGTTAGCAGACAAATCACTTACTAGACCAACCGCAAGCATGACTGTAAAGCCATATTAATCGACGGCGTTCTAGTATTCACACGGGGGCACTTACTTTTCAGTGACGCGAAGAAGATTTCCGCTATTAGACAGTCAGTGGAATCGAAGGAAATGTTTGAATCTGCTTACAATTGCCAAACCATCTGGTGGGCGAAGTAAGGAGAATGTCACATCAACAAAGGCGTCCGAAACTGACCGAACACCGAATAAATTGAGGAAAAGGAGCACAACGATGATAACTGTAATGTAGATTGCAGTATGGCTGGACTGATTTAACCATGAGGTAAATCACTGCTTCTGTTTTCGAAGATGATAGCACTGACATTATTATCCCAAAAGCTAATCATTGCAGAGAATGCGGTGATCTCGAGCGATATGGCAATTCCGGAGTACTAACGAAGGATTTAACAAGAAGTCATCGAGTGACTGGCAAACTCACATAGAAATAGTTCTGCATAGCATACAAGCATGAGTGAGACGTCAGTTCGAGTGGTTTTGGACACGAACCCATCCGAGCTGCGATTGAGTTTATATCAACGAGATTTCCGGGCATAGAATGCCACACTCACAGTAACTCCGAGGGCGGGTTCTAACCACCTTGCGACTGCATATTTTGGCTAAATGTGCTGCATTCACGATACGATGATTCAACGTACCATATAATAATATTGATCCAGAAATGGGCGCGTAGGCTGTCATCTCTCCGACAGATAATATCGTACTAGAACATATTGGGCAAGGGAAAGAAATGAGAGATGAGCTAAACGCACGCATAGGCGACACTCGATACAAGGATGTAAACCAGGAGTGAACCCAAAGGCCCTGCGATGGCTAGGATTTGGCCAAGGCCGAGGAAGAGTCCTGTCCCAATTGTCCCGGCAAGCTTGCAATCCGTTTAGTCCATACCTCCATGGTCACGAGAACAACATACTGCGATCCTGTTCGAGTGCAGAGTGGTTAGCGCGCAGTGACTTAAGAAGTCGTGAGGAACCTATTACATCTGGATGTGCTGCTTTCCAAATTGGCGTTTGACATTGTCCAGACTCGGATTGTACACGAAACCGCCTGGAGTCGTCGCCGACTTGTCAGGCGCTCCGTCGTCGAAGCTGGGCGGCGTGATATCGCGGCTGGCCATCGTGAAAACGAGGTCAAGGGGCGCGGGAATAAGGTTGAGCGTGCAGGACTCCGAACGATTGGTTTTATACCTGTATCAGACGGAAGGAGTCGTTAAGCAAACACTGATGCACCTGCCAGGGCTTTGCACGGCCATGAATCATTCGGGGAAACTAAGTGGCAAAATCTGCGCAGTCTCCGCTTCGCAGTATGTACCTTGGACCGCACTGCAAGTAACCGAGACTGAACAAATAGGTAACCTGCTTGAAACTTGCTCCGGAGTCATGTGAGATTGGTGCAGGAGTTCGCCAGTTCGGAAGCTGTGCTAGGTTGCCGTTGTTCCGTGGCGGTACATAGAGAGACGAACACATCAGTAAAGCCTTGAGTGTGGGGTCTGCCAGTGAATGATCTCTCTCTGTAGTGCCTCCTTCGCGTAAGTAATTAAATACCGTGTTTTTGAACCGGACCCTAAAACACGCACCCTGTTATGATGGTGGACCAGAGAAAAACCACCTAGATCATGATCTTATACCTTCAACCAGTGCGATCCATAGTCCATTACTAGTAAATGGCTACTTAGCCAGAACTTCTGATAGTCTTTTGTGACTTTATCACCTGTGTGGTCATTCTCGTTCTGCGCTGCTAGTATGTGTCACAGACCAGTAGAAATGCAAGATGCCACGCTGACGTTGCGGCTCTCCCGGGCCGAGTCGAACCCCAACATGTAACGTGACTATCATGATAGATATCGATGACGGAATAGTTCAAGTACTAATTCGAGCCTACAGAAATCCGTTCTACGCATCCGACTACGTGAGTCACGGCAGTCGCCTGACGAATTGGAAGCATCAATGCTCAATGAATAATCACAATGACTCTCTGTCGAGAGAAGTCCAGAAGTCGAAGTTGAGCCGAGAATGAGGTCCAAATAACTTGGGTAGTAAGACCAAGGTTTTCCGGTGGCTCGACATGTCGCGGGTTCCACCTGGTGCCGGCAGCATGACACCATACTAGATGATCAATCCAGTGAGCGCCACTTACATTACCGCAGTATGCGCAGCGGCTGTCCGCCGTGGTGCCGCGTCATGCTGTTCCTTAGTCAGATTGCAGATCTGACTCGAACGTGGCGCTACGTACTAATTCCAGGCCCAACGAGAAGACTATAAAGCGCGAGTTCTTTGTCAATGCCAACATCACTAGAACACGACTACAAACCGAAACCATGGCACCCATCGGCACTTTGTGGGGATTGGGGATGCAACGTCAGACCAAAGTCGTACGTCGCAAGCCATCTCAATGAAGAGAATGGCCTGCTTACCTTGCGCAGATCCTAGCCGCTGCCGCCGTGGCAGATCTAGAGCTTGATAACCCACCTGTGGAATGGATGGTGACCAACAAGTCGCCTGAATACCTTAGCAAGTTCCCGTTGGGAAAGGTCCCTGCTTTCGAAGACAGCAAGGGCTTTAAGTTGTTTGAAGGTGCCGCTATCGCGCGCCATAGTGAGTGACATGCATGCTCGTTCTCTCTTGTGATACTGTTAACCAGCGACGTAACCCAGTCTCGTCCCTTGCACCCGAGTCTGGATTGCTCGGAAAGGATGCCAATGAAGCCGCGCTTGTTGACCAGTGGGTTCACTTCGGGGAGACTGAGATCTCCCAGTACAGCTACGAGATCATGGCGGTCGTAAAGGGGTACCTCGGTCCTTACAGCAAGCAGGTGCGTCTCCCCGACACTCGCATTCAATCAAGCAAACTGAAGCTTGATCATTATCGATGTAGTTGCATGACGCCTGCCTCACGAGACAGGCCCGTTCGCTGAAGTTCCTCGATGAGCATCTCGCCGCGAGCCCCTCTGGCTACTTGATATCCGACACGATAACGCTAGCTGACATTGCGGTGGCTGCGGTGAGCGAGCAGGCTGGGACGGTCACCTGCGGAGCTGCAGAGAGGGCACAGTACCGCCACGTCTTTGCTCACTATGAGAAGGTCGCCAGCCACCCGAAAGTGAAGGAGATTTTCGGGGAAGCCAAATTCGTAGAGGAAGGGATGACATACAAGGGTGAAGCTGCCTGAAGCTAGAGTAACTGGACACCTCATTAAGTGTAAGAATACTAGGTGCATAAGAATGTGGT
>JBBPTU010000211.1:0-33468 GCA_038094295.1 Tylopilus aff. beelii | reverse complement strand
CCTGGTGCGCCTCGAGCACGTTCAACCAGCCCAAGACAGGCCCCTTGTCGTCCGTCGACCCGCGGCCGTACAGCTTCCCGTCCTTTTCGACGAGCGTGAACGGATCCGTCGCCCATCCGTCCGACTGCAGCGCCTAGTGGTAGTCGTGGTGACGAGATCGAACGCTCAGTACGCCAGCCCCGCGTACGCGCCGCGACTCACCGGCTGTACGTCGTAATGCCCATACACCAGCACGGTCTTCTTCGTCGGGTCGTCGCCCAGCTTGCCGAGGATGGCCGGGGGCAGATCGATGCGCTGGCCCTGCAGCGTTTGTTGCCCGAGATCTTTCAGCGTCGTCGTCACGCCGAGCGCTTTGAGTTGTTTCTCGAGCCAGTGGCCCATCGCGATCGTTTCGTTGCGGTAGGCCGCATCACAGCTGACGCTGTAAAGGACGGAGTCGGCGATCGAGACGAAAGTGACACTGGACGAGATACCTTTTTATCTGGACGGCTTCGGAGAGACGTTGGACGAACTTGTCCGCGTGCTGGCTGATATACGTCAGGAAATTAGGATGAGCAGGCATGATAGATATGTGTGGAGTGTGCGCGTGACTCTGGAGCGCGGTAAAGTTACAAGTAAGGCTACAGCTTTAGGCAATTCGCCGTCCACACAAACAAAAAGGACAATCTGTCTATTCGAATTCTCATCGGGGGAAGTGTACATTGCTAGTCAGGTTTCTCCTGTCGCTGTCAGGCTTCAGGATCTCTGGAACTAGTAATTGCCAGCTTCAGTGGTTCAATCGAATAGTCACCCTTCCGAGTAAGCGCGGGCATCCGAGAGCGCTCCTATGCGCTCTCCATGTCCCATCTTTCCCCAGTCCACGAAGCGATCTCCAAAGAGTTATGCTACAGTGACATATCACAGCCCTCTAGGCAATCCTGGACCAATATATTGGAAAGTACACATGTGCGCTGTATTTCACATTATCTTACATGGCTCAAATCATACAATCGACGATGATCAATCACCGTGCAACTGGCGAACAAACTATCCCATCATTTCCCAATGCATGTTCCTTGGTAACGTGTGTACGAGGTGTGATGTTGCAAGGGAAGATCTCTGGATGACTGCGACTTCATTTTCATCAATCCGAGAGTCAGAAGTCGAGAACACGAGCCAAATGGCCTGGACTCACTGAGCGAGCCCAGTCGAGAGCTTCACTTCAAACTCGACGTCGTTCCCGTTCTGATCGCATTGAAATATAGCGTAGCTAGCATCGTTTCAATGGCGCCCCAGAGAGATGCAACTGTAGTGTATCGACCTGGCCAAGATGACGTGTGAATTGTCTGACCATGAGAAGACGGGGCAGCCACGGTTCGGACTTGGCTCACCGGTCGGCCATGTGGAGTGATTGCAGTCCGAGTGCGAGAAGCTCTGCACAGAGGGCCACCCGGCGCAATCTTCTTGTACTCGGACTGCAGGCATAGATACTCATATCTGATTTGGAGGCTGCGTCGACTCGGACCAATGCGATCATCACATAGTCATCATTGCCACACTGCACGATCCGCTTGTGGCTTCGATAATGAGTGAGTGGATCGAAAACGAGTTGAATGGGTTAAAAATGGGCCGGAGGCGTTGGAATCCAGTCCGAAGGCGCTAAAAACGAGCGGGTGAAGTTAGGAGCAAGCTGTCGAGATCGAAAACGTACGGGTGGGGTCAGAAACAAGTCTGCGGGGTTGAAAATAAGTGAGGCACAATGAGGGTGAACATACGGAGTCGAAAACAAGTGAGCGACGTTAAAAACAGGTCGAAGCGGGCGGATGAGGCTGGAACCGACTTGTCAGCGTCAAAAATAAGCGGAATATGCCAAGAGTTTGCCGGCGGTGTTGGTAACGAGTCAGAAGCGCTGCAATCGAGTGAGAATCTGAGACAAGTCAAAAATGGTCGGAAAGGAACTTGGCTGGGTTGAAGGTGAGCGGTTTGGCTGCTCAAGTTGCACCTTATTTGGGCACAGACTATCACCCGACTCTCCGAGTCACTCGCGTCCACCACTGGTCTTGCCACGGATGCTGGCACTATACTCCTCATTCCAAAATATTCGCTATTTTTTCAAAGAATGGCTCATCATGGTGAGGAATGTGTCGTCAGAAGCAGAAAAAGGAGACCCAGCAACGATATTCGGACCTACTAACGTGGAGAATTGTTCAAGACAATTGGCACAGTGACATCGTGGACTAGCAGTTGTTACTACTTCTGGGGATGCCTCGTGGTGTGGAACCTGTCGCTCGATGTAAACAGAAGAACCTCGGCAGCGTCACTTGACCTTGGCTGGTGCGCGAAACGGCAAGTTCAACATCAGTTTCCGCTACTAGTACCGCTAGGTCCACTTGGAGTGCCAAATCAGATAATCGATCCAGCCCTCCGGAGTTGTTCAAGTTTCCGGACTGGCCGAAGACAGGACATCCCAAACGTATAAATACGAGTCCCCTCTCTCCAACACATCAACGTTCCCACTATATCCTCGAGTCCAAATCCCATCATTTATAATGCCTCCTATCTGCGATGGTAGATATACGATCTATAATATCGCACATGGCAATACTTTCATTCTTCAGCTCGATGACGACGATACCACGATCTCATTTGTGCAAGTGAATGCACCCCCATCTGGTGCTGATGTCACCCCGGGCGAAGGCATGTCCAGACTATTTTGCACCCAAATCCTTCAAGTTTCAAGGGTCAGATGGTTACTGACTTCCACCGTAGTGGGAGGTTAAGAACGTCGGGTCGCCCCGCCACCAGCCTTACTTGATTCTCGTTGAGAACTTTGGAGCCCGGGGAAGCTACATGAGTGCGGAGAATCATTCTGCGGTATGCTCACTGACGGAGAAGAGGTTTGGCATATGACTGACTGCCAATCTGGGTGATACGATAGGGAACGACTCTCCGTGGTCATCATAACCTGACTGTCTGGAGTACCAGTAAGATCACCCCCGGTGTGGACACATTCTAGTGCGTTTCCTATCCCTTCTCCCGTCTGTCACTGAGTCTGCTCCCCTATTAAACCTTGGGCCTGCTCTCTCGTCGACCTTCGAGGGCCGTCGTGAGCCACCTGAGCCACCTACCTTGTATTGGACTCGTGCCACTGATGGAACTGTAAGCGTTTTGCCATTTCTAAATGCCTGGAAAGTATTCATGTACCGATCTATGATAGATCACACTAGGAAATCCGGGAGGTGACACGCAGCAGCAGCAGCAGTGGTACTTCTACCGCCTGGCAGAATGAGTTCGGCATACCACTTTTCTTCCCAGTTTGAGCCATTTGTCCTACTAGCTTTTTTCAGACCTCGTATTGCCATACCAGTGACATGAAAGGGGGGGAAAGGCCTGAAATATGTACAGAGTTGCAGTGTTCTATGTGACTGGATTTTAAGATCCAAATGGAATTGTGTTTGTGTCATATGCAGACTCAACGAAAATTTGAAGCGACATCAATATCGACCCGCATCCGCAGTACGGTGCAAAAGATCCGACAGCGTGCGCAGGTCTGTAAGTAGTCCCGTGCCTCGCTGTTTGCGCGCAGTTGGATTGGAGAACAAAGACAACCAATCCTTCGTAGAGTTCCATAGTAACTGCTTCGTGATTGAACGAAGAACTTCCATAGTCCTCGTGCAACGGACGTTTCGGAAGTCGCAGTAAAAATATGCCAGTGTCTCTTTTTCTGTCAGTTCGTCTAAACGATCACCTATTATCGCAGATCTGTATGGTGTAAGTGCCATCCATGCGTTATAAAGAGCCACACACATTAAGACAGATCTTCCAGTACCAGCTACACGCAAGAAATTCGACGTTGAAACCACAGGAATGTAACATACACACCCTTGCCATGCAACCAGATGCCGATCGATATATAGTTCTTCACTAAATAACGATTTGCCTGTCGCCTGTTGTCTTTGCCGGAGAGTAGATTCGTGTTTATCCATAGTCGAATCCGTCCAACCACTGCAATAATTCTGCTACATGATGCGTGAACTTCAATCGATCCACAATATGTCACGGAAATAGGGCATGTACCCTTCGAACACCCGTATCGTTGCTTGTATCTTGTCTGCCTTGACCGGCCAGCCGATCTTCTGCATCCGTCGCTGTCTCTCAGTTCCGCCTTCCTTTTCAAGCCAAGCTGCCAACGCGTCCTTTGGCGGGCCGTCCTCCTCGAACCACTCATCTATCAGGTCCTGTCACTCTACGTGAACAGAACGCGGGGGGATATTTCTGTGAGATCAACGTTAACCGGATTTGATCGTGAAGCTTCGCACGCGCGGATTCAGCTTCTCTGACGCGGGATATCTCGTCTATGATAGATGGAGAGAAGGGGACGGTGAAGTAATGGTGTGAGAGCGGTGCCAATCAATAGGCGCCGTTACAAGCCTGAGAGAAGCCACGACCAACCTTCCTAAGTATTCTGTTCCCAGTGATATGATTGACGAAACGCGCTGCCGAATGCCCATGGTTACTACTACGACTAGTAGTATTCAATTATGTCCTCAGCTAGGATTCAAGATGGGAAGGATCATACTTTTTACATAAGCTTGGGTGGTGCAAGTGTTTAGGGAGAGATCGCCTTCATACTATCTCTCACGCTCCCCCGTCAAGTTGTTGGTGGCCCCATGGCACTGTTACCATCACCATTGTTACGTTCACAATTGTGCTACAATTTCCGCCTGTTTTTGTTTCTGCCAGTCACCCAACCTATGACGAGGTTACAATCGCTGAATATTGAGGCATGTAAATGTGCATCATAGAACCTCAGGAAGCTTGTACGTGTGCACCGTGGTCATCTGAGACACGGACATACCATGAAACCGACTTCTCATTTGACCAACATGTAGTCATCGACTGGTATCAAATACAAAGTGGCACACAAGGACGGCGGTCTAATCCTACACCCCTGCCGAGTCTGCAATGCACTCGATGTCGAGCACAGTTTTCCATATACGCTCACGGTTGCGCATCGACCCAGATTGTGCACATCGCATGACGTACGCCCAATCTAGACGAACAGGAAAACCTACACTCAGTTGAAAGTGCTCGCTCCATTGAGAAGCTAGAAACACTTGAAGGGCCGCGGTTGGCACATCTTTCGTCGGCGTTTGAGTTGGTACGGGAATCCACCACGGCGCGCTCTTGTGAAGCCAAGAGCATGCGACATAGTTATCGCCGAGAATTGTTGTGCGAAGCGACTGGGAGGTGTTTGCGAGGTTGAGGATTGATAAGAGGGGTAACCATGAAACTACGTATATTAGTAAGTCGGAGGGGAGATCCTCGATCGCAGAGCGACATTTTCTGAGGGGCATTGGTTTGCGAGCGGGTGCGCGGTAGTCAAGATTCGTTGGGGAAACTGGGAAGCTTCGAGAGGAAGTCAAAATTAGTCACAATGGACAAACAGGAAGATAGTCGCAACATCCTACCAGTCAGGAGGCATCCAGAGCCAGTGGCGTCCCTGGTGTACCAGATGTTGTTTTGCGAATTCTACGTCACCAATTTCTTCAAGGTCTTCAATCTCTGCGTCTAGATCTTCAAAACCCGGGAACATATTTGGACATTGGTCCCACTCATCCGCAATTGCTCCGTAGTCGGCACCTTTGAAGGAATGTGGCGAGCCTTCCGGAGCCTGAGAGTCGAATCCTTGTTTCATTGCAAGGAGCCATAGTCTCAATGGCGTCATCCGGCCGCGTGTGGCGAGTGCCATGATCTCGAGCGCGTATGTCTGAACCATCAGACCGTAACCCCAGGCAATG
Organism: Tylopilus aff. beelii; assembly: GCA_038094295.1. Classification (NCBI taxonomy): domain Eukaryota; kingdom Fungi; phylum Basidiomycota; class Agaricomycetes; order Boletales; family Boletaceae; genus Tylopilus; species Tylopilus aff. beelii. The sequence continues at coordinate 27,688 of JBBPTU010000211.1, read as the reverse complement.
AAGTAGTCTATAGCCTGCTCACGATGTTCCACGTAACCAGCACCACTTAACTCTCCCGTAATACAATGTGGCACGACGCGGATGTCTGTCTCTGGATCAATGGGGCGGTCACTGAGAGTGTCGATCAAGGTCGTGCCGTCCTTCCAGAGAGGGTAGCCGGAAGGATCCACTGGTCCGATGACACATATATCGTCCTGACTAGGCGTGTGCAAGTCCAGAAGATATATGAATACAGTTGTGGCAACCGGTCCATAAGCTTCAACGTCGTCGTCGCAGAGATTTTCGAGGTCTGGAGCACAGCCCGATACCTTGATCAGCGGTGTTGTATAAGTCACAGTCAAGCTTCCATTCAAAGGAAGATTAGGCTCACAGCACAATACAACACCCAATCCTCCATAGTGGCAGGTAAATTTGAGGTGCGTAATAAAGTAAACGACTCGGAGTCTGGCTTCGTTTGTTTGTTTGGACACAGGTTCCCACGCACAGTACTACCGTTCCGAGTCGACTACGACCTACCGGTGCTATCAGTTATTTTACAGACTTTCCTATTCCATTTTAGTTTGCGTTAAGAGGTATTGTCACCACGGAGGCTTTCGTATTCTGCAGAATTGCAGAAGAGTTGGTGTCCATTTTGGGCCGGGGCCCTTTGAAAAACTCCAACTTAGGCCATCACGGTCTCTTCGTTAGTTTACTAAAATTACATGCCAGAGCAAGCAGCAAAGCTCAGAAGTACGATGTATATCCTCGTGCTCAGGCGTTCACGACACGTCCATCCTATCTCCCGTAACCTTCTTTGCCACAACAGGACCCGACGGGGCGCCGACGACCGACATGTCCTCATCGACCACGATATCCGCAACGAGCTCTGGCGGGAGCTGCGACAAAAATTCTCTATTGGCCGCTTTGACGTCATCCTGACGAAGGTGGCGTCAATGGACGGAACCACTACAGTCAAACGAGTCCTACCTTGATATCATCTATCCAAGGAAGGACTGGCGCTGGGCCGTCAGTGGCCCGCGAGTAAAATAAGAGGTATGGCCCAGCGCCAAGGTGAAGTCCTGCCTGATCATTCAGGACCGTATCTTCAGGAACCTAGAAAGGCATCGAGATCAGTAATCCCCGTGGTAGAAAGTTTCAATCACCTTTTCGATCAACGAGTCCGCAATCTTCCACCAGCAAGATCTGTCCTGCACGTAGGAATACAGATGCTTCCTACCATACAGACCGTCGTGCACAAACACCACACGAAGATCGTACTAACAGCGCAGGGACATTTAGCGTTCCATATTCCGAAGGTAACACATCCGAACATGCCTTGTATTGCTTCAATTCCTCACATTCGAGTAAGGTGTCGGCCAGTGTGCGCAATGTAGATATCTTCTCATCGGTACCTGCAAACAACATGATCAATGACCCAAAGGACTGGAAGAATAAAGAATCTAACTCTTGATCTCATCTTCAATGGCAGTCAGGATGCCTTTTAGTTTTCGCGTTGTTGTCTGAATCGAACTGCCACGCTCCAGGTCATCCTTAGGATCTGCCACGTTCTCAAAGTAGAATATCGTAGACCGCAAATCTTTCAACGTATCCTTGCCCTATCCAATCTAGGTGATCAGAACACATAGACAGTATTGTAGATGTCTACTTACATCGAAATTCGTGAGGGTCTTCTTGTGCAGCACGAGGTGTTGCACCTCTTTCAATAACCCCTCTCTTTGGGTACGCTTCGTCTGCGCAAGCTCAACATTCTCTCGCAGGAATTGGTCGAGGTATATAGTCTTTGGGTACGTGAACGGTTTCTTGTTTACCCCAGCCCCGGTGGCGGAGGTACTTGGAACTGAGACCGAACGAACAAGCTCGAACGCGACCACAGCAGAGGGTTCAAATATAACGCTTTGCTTGCCTGGCTCGGATTGAGGTTTCGATAGCTGCGCAGAGAGTCGCCCGATGAGATCACTTGACTCTCCGCCATTGACATCGATCGGAACGATTGACGTTTCTTGCAGGAGTTCGCCTGGTTCACTGGTACTACTGCCGTACTGGAAATGTAGTAATCGCTGCCTATAAAGCAATCATAAAAATTTGACCAGTACGCAGAAAGCGGCGAATTACTTTGGAAGAGGTTGACCACCACGCTCGAATTGCTCTACAAACGCTTTTTCGAGGGTAGCTGATAGTCTAGCGAAGAATTCTGAGCATCTCTGTCAGCCATCGCTCTCTAAACACGATGAAAGACACGAACTTCGAGAGAGTTCGCCTGGGGGTTGAGCAGGCCGTTCCCACGGCTCGATATTAAACGCAGAGAGTCGCTTATCCACATTGAGATCACACAGCCGAGCGAGATCCATATGTGTGAATATCTCGCTGAGGACCCACAATGTAAAGTCTGAACCTTGTTGTGAGTCGCCTCCCGTCCCTTGATTGTTTCATCTGGACGCGTACCTGGGCCACTCATCGGCGGAGCCAGCTCCTCTTCGTTTAATGGCATAGGTGGACGCCAGGAAGCCATACGTTCCCTAACTTGAGGCACATAGAATAGTCCTTGGATAATACTTGCCGCATATACCATTGCATGCATAGAAGGGCGTAGTACGACAGGACTGATGTACGCTCAGCGCGATCTACAGCCCCATAAGAATACAGCAAGACTGACCATCCATCCCTGCGTAACTGCTGCTCCACCGGGAACGGCTCGAGCGCATCCGAGTCGCCCATAGTTTCCAAGCTCGCCTCGATCGCGCGATTCAGGTTCTGCAAATAGTTCGCTTCATGGCTCTCATTTTGCTACGCAACCGATCGTGAGCAAACGCCACGCTTCCAAACGAAATACCAAATCGTACCTGTGACGGAACGACCGCCCAGTTAGGATCCGACGGACGCTCGCTTGGGCCAAAGACGACCTGCCCCGGCTGTCCCTGCGTCTGCCCATGACCTCCCTGGCCCTGCGGTGGCGCATACGCCGGTGGGCCAGCCTGAGTTTGCGTGTACGACGGTGGGTATTGAGTACTCATCGACGCTTCCATCGCGCGCTGCAAATCCGTGTCATCGTCCACCGTCAAATCGATAACAGGTGTGTTCGGTCGTCCGCCGACCGAGCCCGCGCGAGCGTGTGCCTGGGAGGACGTCTGCATCGGGGGCGGTGGCCACCCCGTCACCGTCCCCGCGGACGCCGATGCGGATGCAGATGTCGATGTCGATGCGGCCCCGGTGGCTCCCTGGATAGCGGGCCACCCCTGCGTCTGCCCCGGGCCAGGCTCGTCCCCACGCTCCCCCTCAAGGAGCGCCCCAGCGGCCTTGTCCACGTCCCCGGCGTACTTGCGCAGAATGCGCCGCGCGACCTCGCGGTCGAACCCCTCGCCCATGAGACTTGTCAACATGTCGACCGTCTCCTCCTCCCTCATCTCGTCGGGCGATAACGTGTGCATCGCGTCGGCAGTGGCGTTCTGCGTTCGATGTTGGTTTGGGGTGGTGGCGTCTTTGGAAGCGTGCTCGCGCTTCCTTTTCTCTTCGTCCTTTTCCTTGCTCTCGTCTACAGCAGCAGCGCGAGTGCCAAACTCGTCCGAGTCCGAGTCCGTGAAGTGCAGCGAGTCCGCGTCGTTGTCGTTGTTCCTGTTCCTGTCCCTGTCGTGATATCCGATCCAACTCCGAATTCGACTCCGTCGTCGTCGTCCTTGGGTTCGAGTCCGTTCAGAATGTCCGTCGGTGCGGGGCGGGCGGGGCGATCCTGCGAGCGAAGATGGATGGAGATGAGATTCGACCTGTTGCGCCACAGACGACAACAGATCGCGCAGCCCGCCCCCGCCACTCTTCGTTCCCGTGCCACCGCCACTGCCGGCTGGCACTGTAGTCGATGTGCCCAGAGTCATGCAATGATCGCCGTCAAGATTCGCTGGGAACACAGAGGATAGCGCCCGACCCTCGAGGCATTCCAGTGCCTCGCGGCCACAGCCTGGACTCGACTTTTCACACCCCCTGAACCCAGGAGAGAGAAAAAAAACTTTGAATTACACACATGTATCGTACTAGTAATGTGTAGCGTAAAGGCAAGTTCGAATCAGGCACACAAGGCCGTCGATCGATACAACAGTGGGAATGTGCGATGCGAACAAGTCGTGGTCGCGATGACAAGGGTGGGGGTAGCGTAGAATACATGCAGAGAGGAGAGAAGACGAGATGGAAACACGGATAGATCGAAGTAGGACACGAAGACGCACGAGAGTACGATGGTAATGTAGACCGGGGAGAATGATACATTGTCCGTCTTAGAAATCAGTAGTGTCCACGCCGCACGTTGGCGGCAAAAAAGCAACAACAACAGCAAATTATCTGTCACGTCAGTTCAGCCATTTCCCAGTTCCTAAAACCTTGTCACGCACCATAAAAACATTTTCACACCTGCCACTGCCCAAACACGTTTTCTTGGCCCTGTGCCGGCGCACCCGGCGACTGCCCGTACGCCATTCCCATCTGGGGGAATGTCGTATAATCGTTCCAGTACTGCGGGTACCGTCCCCCGCCCGTTGACTCGTACCCGGGCTGTCCGGCCCCGACCACCCCACCTTGCCCGTTTGACCGCGTCTGGCTGTGCTGCGACGACGTCAAGCCATGCGGCAACCGTCGGTCATCGATCATACCCGTGCTGTACATCTGCGGCAGCACTGACGTCGACAACGTCCCCGGGAACTGCACATATGATGGCCCGTCCGAAGTCCAGGGGTAGTACGACGAGGACTGGTTCGTCGGCATCGTCGACGACGAAAAGTCGCCAGATTGACCACCCGCTTCCTGGTTCATCGGCGTAAATTGCGTCGACCGCCAGGTCTGCGCGTACGGCTGCGATGGAGCGAGCCCGCTCCCGTTCGGAGGGGGCACGTGCATCTCTGAGCGCTGGTATACGTCTTCAGAGTCAGCGGCGTGCTCCGCGGCACGTTTTTGTCGTTCTTGACAGCCTGAGCCCTGACGTGTAACTAGTTGTCCAAACTGGGGTTCTTTGGACACAGTCTTGTTCAATGGATCGCACCCACGCAAGAGTTCATATGCGCGAAGTGCAGCGGGCCAGGCAGAATCCATGTCTTGGAGGGCACCCATACACCTTGCCAACCCAACACGAGCTTGTGGATCGTCCGGGTAGACGGACACTTGTACAAGTCATGTCAGACTTGGAGCGAGGCGTATGCGACGAGACACTTACGGGTCGTGACATGCATGACCCCAGCAGTGAATACGTAGAAAATGACGAAGACTGGTGCACGCTGAAGGCTGTATCTTTCGCGGTAATAAGTTACTGAAGAGCTTCAGTCAGCATTTGCATAGAGTACGTATGCGACAGCCACAAACCTATGGACGCAATGTGGTTGGCAGCACCGACACAAAGCTCGTAGCTCTTTTTACTGGCAGCACGACTCTCGGTATCGTCGCCATTCTCCGATTTACTAAAATAATTTTCAGACATACTCTCGCATCGAAAAACAAAAGGGTACGCACTGTTTGTTTGACAAATACATCTGCCGAATGCTAAAACCATTGAGACTTTGAAACGACTAGCATGATGAAACACTCACAAAGGCCGATGCAACAGCAACGACGTGCACCAATACTTCATGTGCAACGTCAATAAGTGGGGAGATGCAGTCTTTCCACCATTCATCGTACTCGGGTTGCCCGTTGAGTCGTACCGTAACTCAAAGCGCAAGTGCTCGGGGAGATCTAAGTACCACTTGTCCAGCAAGCCTTCGATGTGAACAGATTCAGCATGCCGCGAGGTGGCGTTACGGATGGCATAAATTGTCTGAACGATCCTAGACAGGATCGTGGCTGTACGTCATACATAAAAAAGAAGCACGCCATGCGATTCATACGTGAGACTCACATAACGTAGCGGACGCAGTGAAACTGGACAGAATGCGCCCGGGAATCGGCGGCATCATCTCAGCTTCTGGTCGATATCCATGTCCTCGCGTATCTGGTGGCAATGAAGGGTGAGGTGCCCACAACTCCTGCTCCTCAGGCTTCCGGAAAAAAAGGAATGAGATCTCGTCTCGACCGGAAGAGACGGGGCGCACCTCATCGACGCTGGGAAGCTGCGTATCGTAGTCCCTCTCGAAAATTGCCAAAGGTCGCCCAATATACGTGCTCACATAGCCGTCTAAGAGAATACATCCCCACCAAATCCGCCGGCGTTCCTGCAGTTCACGGGCGCCAAACAATCGCCCCACGCCCACGCGGGCCCACCCGTCCGCGGCCCTATGCATCCCCAGATCTTGGGCCATGCGCACTGCCATGCCCGTGTATGCCCATGCCTGTGCCATAGCGCCGATACCGATTTCCCGATAACCAAGGAGTAGCAAGGATTGGACAGTTGATGGGATGGACGAAGCATACGTGTTATCGAGCAAGTTCTTGGCCACCATGAGGAAGTCGTCTCCAGCTGTCCACATCGGAGCGGACTCATTTTGGTGAGGAGATATCGGCGTAGAGCAGCGAGTCGGCGGAGGTGGAGATAACGATGGTGAATAGCGGGCAGCGATAGCAAACATAGAAAGCAGCAAAAGAGGCGAGACATGACGTCGCTTGCCACCTTGTAATGGTGCCGGCGAGTTCCCTGCTTGGCTCTGAGCTCGGTCGGACGATGGTGAAGGTGTGTCCGTTGATGGATTCTGCATACTAGATTTTAAAAATTTCAATGAGCGTATATAAACACATTTCCCATTAGTCTTACCTCCGATAGCCTTCCCAAAATGCATTTTTGTGGACTATCGGAAATGAGGGATGGACATAAGTGAAATAGAGCTCTAGTAAGTGTTCTTGCATTGCCGCGTCTGGCAAGTGCACCGCGAGATCATCGTACAGAGCGGCGGACGTAAGGGAAAGGGGTCCGGTGCTGGTGCTCGTCGGGATCTTGCTACCTGTCAACGGACTGACGCCCGCAGACGATGACGTTGACCCTTTCGACGCCAAAGGTGGAAGTGGAGGCCACACCCGAGCCTTGGGAAAACGCCTAGCGAGTAACTGGACATCAGCCGATGCGGTAACGCAGACGCTGAGCGGCCACTTACCAAATCCCTCCTTCATTCCTCGCTTCTTGTTTTGTATTGATGCCCAGGAGGTATAGTCCACTCGCTTTGCCATGGTATCGAACCTGTTCGTCCTCATTCAGGCTGAGTTGACCGACAGCATCCACGACGTCGTCCTCGCTATCGGAATCTGTGCTGGCGCCCATGTAACCAGAGGCATATTCACTGCCTGACGTGTGACTAGTGTGCAGAGGTGAACGTCCCGGATTTGGACTGTCGTTGCGCAATGAGGCGGCTCCTCTCGGAGAGCAACTACGGTCATCTCTTCCATCGTCATCCACGCGTCGTCGCTGTCGCCGAATGTGACCCCCATCAGAGGGGTGGAGAGAGGTGTGCAAAGGGCGTGATGGATGAGGATCATCTAGCGAGATTGTATTGATGGGAGAGAGAGCAGCAGGACGAATTGGCCGGAGGTACGCGTGCGACTGGAGGGAAGAGGCAAGCAGAGCGGTGACACGGTCCTGCCACTCGTTCGAAGGGCTAAGAGAGAGGGTCATAAAAATATTGACTTGCTGACGACAAGTCCGGTGTCTGAGGGATACTTACTGCATCGAATGGAGGTCAATCCCGCTTCCAGAGTTCTCTTGAGAGTGTGCATGAGGTCGAGCCTTGACATTCCCGCTCTTGCGGCCTTTGACGCCATATGGCGAAGAGTCCACGCGATTCAAGATTTCTCTTGCAAGAGGGTCCTATGCAGAAACGTCAAACTCGCAAGAGGTGGGGTGAGATTCAACGCTTACTTTTCTCAAGGTGGAGAGGACGCCTTCCAGGCTATCTTCCCGTTCTGGAGTGTCTAGGTCACGTTTCCCAGACGCATCCATACCACTTAACCCCTCGGCTCTCCCAGCCTCCACGGCTAGGAGAATGCCGAGGAGTGCCTCAGTCTGGTGCAAGCGGGCCTCGATCGCGTCGATGTACCCCTTGGGCGGGCCACGCTTTCGAGAAGGACCCAAAAAGGTGCATGCTGCGGTGTCAGAGATGGAAGGACGCCACAGAAAGCGTAAAGAACGTGGAGATTCCGGTCAAGCCACGGAAAGATGGCAGACGGGAACATGTCACATGGTAGGATGAGGATTGGAGGAGACAAGGTGGAGTCAATTACGAGAGACGATAAGCCAGACATCGTATGACGGAGGGAATGCGGATACGGCCCGAGGGTCGGAAGCGCAAGAGAGATGCGGCCATGTGTGTAATGGCATTACGTGAGTGTACGTTGAGATAAATGTCACAGGGGCGACCATTTCCGTGGAGGAGCATCAGAGAGAGTGGCGGTAATGTGTGATTTCGCAGGATTAAGTAGCCGGAAGCGCGAGAAATAACACTAGTCAGAGAGGGCGTGGAGCGACAGTGGAGCAGCCTGAATGACTCACGTGTGCCGAGCATGATGCAGCTCTTGCAAGCGTTGCCGTCGGGGGTGCGCTCGCACTTGCACTTGCTTTTCCTACACTGATCGCAAGCTGGAGAGGAAGGCGAATCAGTGCGAGGGTGAGCTGGCAGGGACAGACGGCATGCCTTTGCTGCTCCGGCGGCGGATGATACGTTCATTCTGTGTGGCATGTGCTGCTGTACCGGACGCGGCCGAGGGAGGGAGGTCGCTGAGCTCATCTGCGTCATCGTAATCGTCGGGGAAATTCACGTCGAGGGAGACGCCTGCAGCGTGTGTGTGCTCGTGCTGGGGCCGTTTGAGGGGCCAGGGGTCTTGGGAATGGTGGTGGGTCATGCCGAAGCGAAACACGGGGGCGTCGTAGGGCTGAGGCGTGTGTCTTGGCCTGTCCACTGGAGGGGCGTAAGAGAAGGAAAAGGAATGGTGCGGGGACGGGGAGAGGTCTGTGAGAGGAGACGCAGAAGACTCGGACTTGACGGAGGAGGGTGTGGAGGCAGAGGAGTGTGGAAAGAGTGCCCTTTGATCTGAAACACGGTAGTGGTCAGCGTACGGGTCAAAGGTCATCTGGGGAGAGGGAGGTGAGTTGAGACATCGGTGTTGGACGTGACTTATGAGGCCCCTCTGCACTCGACACAAATGGACTTGTTACCTCACACAACGAAATTCCGACTCAATTATTCGAATATTCAAGTTCGTCCAAGCGGGGCACTGTGTACCTTGCCCTCATCCTTTGCGTTGCCCGGACCCGCCCTTGTCCGACTCCCGCCCACTTGACCACTCATCGCCTCTGGTAACGTTACCACCGTCGTCGACCAGTCTTTCGTGTCCCACTCCCACTATCCCAAAGGATACCCTGGCTTCCCAAGATCAGGCGATCGCGCTCGGCAAACGGAAAGGAAGCATCTACTCAATCATGTGGGATGACTTCAATTGATTACTGATGGTATTTCCTTGCGCGGTCCGAGGGCCTGCTTCCGCAGCGCTTTGCCACTTAGAGTTCGACCATGAAAACCTGAATAGCGCCTCGACGCTGGCTCAAATCCCACCAAGACATGTCCCTGTCGACCATGCTGCAATTCTCCGAGCCTCAAGCCAAAACCCAAACACGCCTTGACCATATTTGATGCTTCTTGTTCGCTCTCGCGTTTCGTCGCCATGTGGGCACGTGTCGATCGAAGCATCGTTTGCTATACATACGTGGTCGGTCAGGGACGCCCGCTGAGGTAATGCAACAAAGTACCCTTCCTCCCCACGTTGCTCTCACGTGTCTCCACCAGACTCGAGTTGGGGCCTGAGTACGTTTGCCGTGACTTTCTAGAAGCTCCTCTAGCTCGCGTTTCATGACGAAAGTTCATGCATATGCGAACAATCGCTTATCACCCCGATCTAGGCTAGATGTCCTGAAATCCGTCACGCCCTTGCTTCTAGTCACCGAGTCATACTACACGGCATCCACCAAGTGTGGTATATGTCCGGATAACCTTCACAGGCGCTGTGCACCATATGCACGCGCGAGTCACGTAGTCGAGGAGAGGTAACCTGCCCTTGCACTCAATCCCAGTGGCCACACGACGATATGGGGGTGCTCTCGTTTACAGTCTCACCGAAGACCTCCTCATACATACCTTCTCCCATTAAACACCCATCCAGCCCTCTCGGCCTTGTCCGAGCCCTGCTTACTTGCAGCAAATGACAAAATCTAACGGGTTGCTTGAAGTTCACTGCATACTCCCGGTTCATGACGTTTACTTTTCCATCAGAAGTGGCTGACACAAAGACCCTGTGGACGACTCGACCCCAAAATACGCCATTGCATACAATCAGGATGGCTTGACGACAGACCATCATAGCTGACTGTATTTTCTCCGAATGTCGGGAAACAGCGATACTCCTTCTACCATACGTATACGGCATCCATTTCCACCCGGCGGTAAGCGAGGTGCGAGGGATCGGACAGCGATGTAGGTTACGTCCGGCCCCGGGCCCTTCCGTCTCCGCAGCCAGTGTTTGTTGTGGCAGCTCTACATAATCAGCGACCGCGGCTCGGATGGTTCTTCGTGATCACAACGCTTACCTGCCGCATATGTAATCTGGAAAGCATGAATCGGATTCCCGCACATATTCAAATTGGCCTGCTTATTTCCGTCGAGGATGCTAAGGTGAGGTTTAGTCGGACTTCATTCACCGGGAGCGCTGACGCTAAGGTTCGACATCGACCCCTACAACGCTGACCTGGACGTACGCCATTGCCCGAATGTTACGTGTAATTGTGACGTTTCCTGGATCTATGCATTTGGGCATCTCTGTGCTCTCCCCGATCTTGCACCGAAAGAAGCGCATCTAGGACCCCCATTTAGGACTTCCCGATAATGCTACCTAGCTCCATCAAAACCCACTACCACGCGATAACGAGGTTGCACCTGCTCTATCAATCACTCCTCTCTTCTTTGCCTTGGAAGACTCATCCTCGCGTTCGTCCTACCCGAGGCGCGCGGACGTGTAAACTCGAACTCTCATTTCCGCGACCCCCGCACGAAATCACGAACGCTGTGCCTTGCGCGTGCACGTCGTGTTTCAGAACTCAATCGTCGTGAGGCGTCGTGTACACGTCGGCTCGCCTATGGTCGAGATTGGAGGTCGACAACAGCGCGACACGGAACAGTCCGACGAGGGCATGCGGAGAGCAATTGTCACCTCCGAATCTTGTTTGAAATTTATTTTTCTTCCTCCGAGGCGGGCCCGTCCGCGTGGCGGGTGCGCTCGTCGCACTGGAAGGACTCGGCGGAGGTCGAACGAACCAATTGTAACTCGCCAAGGGTCGGGCGGGGCGTTCTTACTCACGGGCATTTCCATATACTGATCATGGGCGCTATCAGATGACCAGGGTCTCAGCCACTTACGGTGTACCTCAGCCACCACTGGTCCCTAGTCCCTATCGACCGCTGTGCAACGTCCGGCGACGCAGGCCTCGTCGACGCCGTCGTGCGAGTCCGATGAGCGGGCCCGCCATATGGAAGCATGTGAGCGCCGAACTAAGAAAGAAACATGAAGCCGTGGCGGCAGCTTTTCGAGGGAGCTTGGCTCTAGAGGCTCCAGTCTTGACGTCGCCTCACTAGAACACCCGAACACTGCCCCCCGTGTGAATCGGAGCTAGTCATACTGGGATTCCACACGCCAGCGGGGCTATTCCGCGGGACCTGCGAGACTTGTCTGTCTTCTTTTTCGAGAAGTCAGTTATTCGAGTGTGTCTAGCGGTCCCCCCCTTTTTTTCGAAGTACATGTGTCGTGCGATTGGGGTGCGACGCGGGCCCCGAGACTTTTGACGTGTTCTTCGATATCGCTGGCAGCTGCTTAGCAGACTATTCGATTCCTGTCCTTTCAGGTTCCAAGGTCAACAATCGAGATCATCGATCGCTGTCGTTGCACATCGATCACCCCGATCCGACCTCGTCGACACGACCGTATCTGCTTGCGAATCCTAATGTCCGACGACCAAGTCCGAACCCATTGGCAACGGTTCTGTGACCATTCCAAGTTGACTTCTCTGCCAGGTCCGGCGACATCACAAACGCGTCTGCACTCCCATGCTATTATGACCCGTGCACGGCAAATCCGAGTCGTCCATCCATGATCACGCACGACAGTGGCGACGGGCCCAGGCTCTTATCCGAGTCCCCTTCCCGTCCTCGTGTTCCACGTCCACATGGCCGCATCTTGTCCGATTCCGTCCGACGCCATCCTGCGCGACGATTATCCTGACTCCTGATGGCCTATCATTGACATTGACAGGTCACCGTGGCGCATGCGTCGATCGATTGATCGGCGTTCGTGGTATGTGCTGCGGAACGCCTCATGACGTCGAGGGTGAAACGAAGGGCAGGCGAGTGCCTGATGCTGAACGTGCACAGACGGTGGTTGTGGGTCCGATGTGGTAATGTGGCCGCATCACAAGAATCATTGGCATGCACTGGTACCGTCGAGAAGGACGCGTGCATGCTTTCCAAATGGCTACGTGCTTCTCAACCAGTATCTTGCAATGGTCCCGGCTCTAAATATGCCCGCGATGCCACCATCTATTTTGGGGTGGGAACATACAAGAACATCGACGGCCAGGTGATTGATGTGATAGGAAACGCTCGATTGATCACCGCTCGAAGATGCACGACGTATGCACAAAACGAGGCTGCTGGTCCGCCCTGCCACATTCACATTAATTAAATGACGCTCGCATATCCTCCATATCGACCTCGAACGTGATAACCCCACTTTGACTCTGCACATCGCGCACACCGCGGGGGGATCCATCGATCTCGGTGCGGTCATATGTAGCACGCCAAATTATGACCTGTTGTATCTTATAACGTCGTGTCACAACCTTCTTCGACACGCTCACTAGGCATGTTCAGGTTCGCGAGCCTACGGCCCGACAGACCGAGCGGTCCGTCACTAGCGCACAAGATGACCCAACGTGTCACAGGATGAGCGACCTCACGAACGTGCTTCGAGTTTGAGCCGCACCTCCACCCTCAGTATGTATGGGCATACCCTGCCGGAGGCCGCCACGTGTGACCGACGCGCGATGCCGGCGGCCAAAGCCGACAAGTCCTGAGCCTCCAAACATGTCGACCTCGCCGGATTCTTCTTTGGCTTCGGTCTTGCGCGCTTCCCGGCGCGAAATCACGCGTTCGACGTTGATCCGGTGAACAAGGCTGCTCGGCATGGGTGCTGCCGGGTTCCCTCGACCTTGGCGAGGGAAGGAGAAGGAGGTATCACTCGATGCGATGTTTCCGAGATAGCGCCGAGAATGACGAAGCGCTTCGGCAGCGCGATGTTCCAGGCGGGTTTACGCGGACTCGAGGAGCCAGGAAGACGGAGTACGCTTAATTGCGTCGCAAAATTTCAGTGCTCGCACGAAGTTAGCCCCACATACGACAGTGGGAACTTGAAGCTGATCGTGTTGTTGCCAGGCAGAATATACATCGAGCTCGATTCCTCGTGGGAGACTGACGACAAATCGGTCTTATTCCTCGAGACACGGTACCCGAGCCGTACCGTGTAGTACTATTGTGAACACCATCGCCAACATGTGGTGCAGAGGTGAGTGCGTGACGTGCTGGTGTGTGACAGCGTGTACATGTGTCCTCTGGATCGATGTGATCACATGGCCTTGATCACTTGAAGTAGGGAGGATCGGACACTAAGGGAGAACGCGCTGCGATATCGGCATCTTGGTGGGAGAAACAAACGAGCGCCAGTCCGTCGCCTTCCTAGCAAAACCCAGGCGAGTATTTGAAAATAGGACCACAGCGTCAAACTTGGTGGTGCCGCCGTCATGCGCCATTTCAACCATCAGACCTCGACCATGTGCCTGTAGTCACGCGCTGAGACGCGGATTAATCGTGTGCAAGGGTTGGAAGGGGTGGGATGTGGTGCTGTGCTCTGCTTCAAGTACTTGTCAGGTTGTACATGGAAACCCTAACCCTACGACCTTCGTCGAGTCGGAGTTTAAAATAGGCCACCAGTCCTCTGCGAAGGTTACATAGGGGCTCTTTGGTTAAGTATTCCCGCCATCTCATCAGGTATGTCTGCCATTTTTTCCTTGTTACTTTTTTTGAAGCGTACTATATCTCATCAGTTGGCCTCTAATTTAGTTCATGTTCGACAATGGCCCCGAATCGGTCAAAACATTCTCGTCTCGAGAGAATGGAGGCCGCTGTGCAATGGCCAACTGGGCAGCCTGAGCGCTGGACCCTCGAGCGCCTCAGATTTGAGCGTGCGGCCTTGCTAAATCTTGCCGATGGTAGATCAACCCCTCTCAGGTTTTCCCCTGCTCTTCAGTCGTATCTCGACTTCTGCTCCTCTCACCACTTTGATTCTGAGCCTACCATTGACACCCTCTCGTTTTATATCGTTTATATGTCTCATCACATCGAGCCTCGTTCACTCCGCAAACACCTCAATCGCATCGTGACTGAGCTTGAGCCTTTCTACCCTCAAGCTCGCGTTAAGGAAATCGCCCAGAGCGCGGTCGTCTCCCGCGCCCTTAGGGGTTCAATACGCCGCTTCTCACCCCAGGTTCGTCAGAAGGAGCCACTGACATCGGATGACCTCACATTCGTGACTCGTTCCCTTCCCGCTCCTATCTCGCATGATGACCTGCTCTTCTGCACACTCCTTCAGACCGGCTTCTTCGGCCTCTGCCGACTGGATGAACTCGTCTGGCCCGACGACCCTTCGCGTCACACTTTTTCCAAGGTCACCTGGAGACTCACAGCTGAGCTCGATTCATCCTCATATTCCTTTCTCCTGCAACGCGACAAGGAGGATTCACGTTTCGAAGGAAACAAGGTCGTCATACATAATTCTAGTACGGATCTTGATCCACGCTCCACTTTTCTTCGGTACCTGCGCTCTCGCGATACTCTCTTTCCGTTACTCCCGCAGCTTTGGCTCCGTGCAGACGGTTCGATCCCACTTCGAGGGTGGTTTGTGAACCGCCTGCGCTCCTTTTTTCCACGCGCAAAAGGAGGTCGTTCGATGCGAGCTGGTGGAGCGATATCTCTTGCAGCAGCTGGCGTGGCTATGTCAGAGATTCAGATGATTGGACGTTGGAGTCATCCCGCCTTTGAGCGCTACATTTGTCACCACCCTGGTATCCTTCATGCGGTCCTCTTCTACAATCGCACCGCTTCTCACCCGCCACTTACCTCGGTGTAACCCCCGATTTGTACGTTCCTTCCCCACCTTTTTTGCACGCCTTTGAATAATCCGAAAAAGTTAGCCTCACAGGGATTGTTCGCGAAATCGAAGCTCTTCGAGTTTGTCCCGTGCATTATCCTGGCCTGTATGTTCGCATTTCGCTCATAATATTACTCGAGTCGCGCTCCGCGACGAGTGCCAACCAACCGTCCTTCGAGTCGGTCATTGAGTCTCGACGAATGAACAATCTGCGCCTGGTTCCACATTTGGACACTCCAGATAACGAGCACGCGATCCGTAATTTCTTATAGGTCTTACTCCCCAATCTCTGGATCAGAGAATAAGTCGTCCGCCATCTAGCCTTCCGAGCCCGTGCAGGAAACGAAGCCAATGTCCGAGTCACACCCCTGCATCGAAGAGTCAGACGTCGAACTGGTCCATGAACAGCGACAAGTCTTTTCGGGCCGGTATGATAGAAGTTCTATACTTCCGAGTGCGTACGTCATCCGGAGTCGCGCCCGAGCCGAAGTCGTACACATGTCCACGCCGAAGAGTCAGACATCGAATCGGACCGTGAATGTCCGCAAGCCCTTACCTTCAATATCGGAGAATGACAGAAGTCCTACAATCCAGTGTTCCAAGTACGTACGCCATCCAGCCTGAGAGTCGGGCTGTGCTGGATAACGGCTCCTTCCGAGCTGCGATTATACACCATTCAAGTTTGTGTTGACGAGTGAGATGCCGAAACGGTCCGTGAATGTCGACAAGGAGATTGGAGAACGACGACAGTCCTACGATCCGTCATCCAAAGGTGCGACGTGCAGAAAACGAATCCATCCGAGCCGAGGACATACTGTGTCCGCGTCGAGGAGTCACAGTTCGAACCGGCCCGATCACACACACCCGTTCCGAGGGGCGGACTCAGCTAGTAGACCGACAGCCTTGCTAGGCAGTGTGATGCTCAAGCCTCGGAACAGATGATGTGGCTCCGCAACATGCTGTGGTGCCGTGTCTACTGTAAACGAACTTGCGCTGCAAAGTAGTCGCCGGCAGCCCGGGACCGAGTGGCGATGCATTCGGGCCGCTCCATGCGCCGAGCAATCCACTACCCCGACCGACCCGGAATACACAGGCAAGTAAGCACTAGTCCAGACTCGGCTGCCAAGCAACTCAGGGTTCACAAGACCAGCGAGCCGCCGCACACAAAACGAGTCGCAATATTACCAATCTCGACGTGCATCCTTCTCGCATCCGACGTAATCGAAATCGTTCAGCGTGCGACGAGGATATAATATAATCTGCCCATCTACGTACCGTACGTATAGAGCGAGTAGCATATATGACGTAGCACGGACCAGGCGCTGCGGTCCCATCAACGTGGCGTTTGACTTCATGACAGGGACGCGGACGTGGACGCGGATGGACGGCACGCGATCGCCATCGTGCGACACACGTCTCATCACCGTCACCGTACGTCGCACTTGAACCAATGAAAAAAAAAAGGAATGGAGACAGAACGTATCATCGGCAGACGAAACGATCGACACGGATGACGCGTAGATATGCGACGGATCTCGCCATTTGACAGCACGTCATGCCCTTTATTGACGTAACATGCGATAGAATGCAGACCGAAAATGGAGGGTTGGCATACCTGCCGTGCTGCGTAAGCTCCATTGCGAGCACCATCCGTCGTGTCGAGAAAGGCTCGATGAGACACCCCGGCAACGAGATACGAGGAAGTATTCGGCCAGGCCATGGTCCCCAGCCATCGCCCAGTCGACCGCAGTCTTACATAGCCACATGCAACCCAAACAGACGTTCAAATTAAAAAGTAACGCCGTTCACTGTTCCTGGCAGGTGCCTTTGACAGCGTGTGTAAATGGCCATTGGCAACGGCGCCTGTCGCGATAACGATGCGGGGAAAGAGCACAGACATTGCTCGTGCAGCGGGGGGAGAGGTATCCACCATTGACGGTTCAGTAGCGAGTCGTGACCACTCAAGCCCCGAAGTTGAACATCAATCCACGGCCTGGTCCGTGCCGATCGGGTACCAGCGGGCTTCAGCTGGGAACCCCAGAAGGTACGATCGCGCAGGAATGGGAATGCATCGTGATTGTTATTCATCATCAAGGGTCGGGTAGCGCATGCCCTGAGGTTACGAGGGGTTACGCTGGTAGACTGAGCGTCGTCCTTTCCAAAAGACAGGGATACAGCCGGAACTAGCCGCAGTGGCGGCGAGAGCGCGGACGTAGATTTGATGGCGTCGTCGAAGAGCAGGGCCGACATCGAGGAGCTACATATCTGAACGCACCTTATAATAATTCAATCGCTTGTTATGAGCCAGAGCGAAAAAAATTCAAGGGTTTTGCCAAGATCAAACCCCAGAAAATGGCGTATTGATTCAAATCATGCGCCGCGACGTCTCGCCAAACTCGCGACTGGCGAGTTGAGTGCTTGACATACTGGATGATGGGAGTGAGCGTCGGTAGTTAGTCATGTCGAATGACAAGGTTTGATGAAAGCAAGGTTTGGCTCCCAGCAGCGCCCTCAAGGGAAACGGATCACTCCGTTCCACTCCTCGATACTCATGGCGCGTGGTCCATGACTGCAAATCACCGATTAAGTGCATGTGACGATGCACGAATTTGATAAATGTTCTGGATACGGATGGCGAGGTTGACTTGCTGATCAAACAGACCCGCCACCGGCACTTGTAAGCCTGCAAGGGATGCGAACCTCGTAGTCGGGTCGGGTGTGGTGGTGAGTTGCTGTCAGCACTAGTGACTGGCCGGTGACGAGATCGATGATGGTGATGCATGACGGCAAAATGCTTGGGATGCTAAATGTTCGGTTCGCAAATCGTGCTCGCGAAGTCATGGCACAAACCGGAACATTGTCGACGGTCTGATTAGGCCGCAAAGTGGCCGCGATAGGTCGCGGAGCCACGCTAGATATGACGGATCATTTGAGATTGATTGCCTGGTCTGCATTATTGTTGTGCGGTATCTATCATATGGGATGCATATGGAATGCTTGGAGTGAGAAAGGTGATGCTTGTTTGGGACGTTGAAGGGGAATAAGGAAGCCTGTGCAAACTGGTGATTGGAAGCGAACTGTGAAGTGATACATATAACAGGTTTCACGCCGTCAGACGACATGCGCTCGGCTTGTCAACGCCAGCACCCGCGCCCTCAACATCTGCGCAAAATAGTTACGAATCGTTGCGACCGGTTAACCGAGGCCGGGAAGCAAGCGTGGGAAGCGGCGCTGGTATCGCGCCACGGCTTCCACTTGAACGACTCGTTTTGATTCGCGGTTTGTTTTTTCGCCCTGCTGGCTTCGTCGGGGAGGAACTTCTCGGCGGACGTGACGACCGCGACGACGACGACGACGATCATGGCGACGGCCACGTCGAGAATATCCTTCGACCCACCCCCGTCCCTCGACCTTCCCCCTCTACTGCACCCACATGCCCTCCCGAATCCCCATGCCAAAGTCCCAGACCTCGCCCCCGTCGCCCAAACCCTTGCTCGCCGCGTATCCTCAGAATCACAGACTCGTGGACGTGCGTCACCCTCAACCCGGGTATCGCGACGCACACCAGTCCCCTTCCTCCTCGAAGCCTTCCCGGCCCCACCCAGTCACATCCCTGGGACGCCAGCAAGTCTCTCGTCGGGAAGTCTCTTGAATAGCCCATCTCTCGTGGCGTCGACGACTGGTTGGTTGGCCTCGGCATCTGGCCCTGCGGCACCCACCAGTCCCGTCTCGCCCTCGAACACTAGTTCCATGTCGCCATGTTCGCCCAAGTCCGCTGTCATGCCGTTACCACCGCACAGCAACCCACCCCCGTCCTCACCACCCACTGG
The DNA here is from genome assembly GCA_038094295.1 of Tylopilus aff. beelii. Lineage (NCBI taxonomy): Eukaryota > Fungi > Basidiomycota > Agaricomycetes > Boletales > Boletaceae > Tylopilus > Tylopilus aff. beelii. The sequence continues at coordinate 8,663 of JBBPTU010000211.1, read as the reverse complement.
TCCTCTCCCGCCTGTCCCTGGACCTTCCGCTGTCACGCCAGAGCTGGTCGCCACCCACCGTGCCCTGCAGAATGTAGCCCGTTCTGCTTCTCCTGCCCTGTCTGTGGCCGAGTCCCAGCGGTCACAATCCCGTACAGAACAACGACCACGGTTATCTATCGACGTCAACAACCCGCTACGTGGGAGAGGCAGACAAGGCTCATTGTCTTCGCTCCGGAATCCCATATATCCGATGAGTGAACGGGACGAAGCAATAGCGGAAGAATCCATAGAAGCCCTGTGTCCGCCGCCCGTGGCTTCCCCCGAGTCCCCCCCCATTTTTGGTTCTGTTGCTGAGAGGAGAAGTCACGATCGATCAAGGGGTGATAGTCCCGACATTCTTCGTTCGTGCCTCTCTCGCGTGGCTCCCACGTCTCCTCCTCGTCTAGGTGACCAACTTTATGTCGAGGACTCGATAGCGAACGTGGACATGAGCGATCTAAATGCGCTCAAGTCCGACAATGAGGGCGATGGTGATGAACCACCTTCTCGTCCATTTCCGCAATTCCCGCCTCTCCCCCATTTGCCCTCCCAAAGTCCTGCTGATCTCCCATCTTTGCCTACCTATGCCCACACGCCGCGCAAACCCAGCCTGGCATCTGTTGTTTCTGCATGCGTATCTCATAATTCCGAGGGCGTGGCATCGCGGCATGGCGCCATGTCTCCGGAGATCACGCATATGATATCAGCCACCCCTCGTCCACGAAAGGGGTCAGCCTCATCCCGGTCACGTGAGGCTCGGCATCGGAAAGAGAGCGCGAGGAGTCAGAGGGGAGAAGCGGTGCTGATACCGACAGGGTCACCGGTCAAGAATCGATTGGTGACGAGAGGTGCAAGGGTGGGTAGGGGCGGTGCAGCCGTTGAGGGAGAAGACGAAGGGAATGGGTCGGACTCTAGCCTTGATTTGCATACACCACTACCGTGAGTGATGAATATGTCGTGCATTAGCTGGATCTAATCACCTTGCAGTGAATTGATGCTACGACATGGGATGCTCTCACCCAACTCGAAACTATTACCCCAGTCTGAGATGGATTCGACACGATTGAGTATCATGTCCTCGGCGTCGCATTTATCCAACGCGTCCAACCTCTCGTTGATGTCGACAACAAGCACGTGTTCGAAGCACCCTAAAGATTCGAGGGACACTCCACAGAGGAGAGTCAGGCACCGGGACGGCAAACTACTGAAAGGGGGGATCGGGCTGACGACTGGGCTCGGGTGGAGCGACAGGTTCGTGGCTTCTCTTTTTCTTTCTTTGTTGGCGTGAGAGGCCTGCCGGCCTGGTGGAGATGGAAGGAGGAAAAGGACAGGTTGAAGTTGGTGCAATAGTCGCGTGTTTTTATGTTCGGATGAACAGAATATCCGCGGACTGGGACGAGTGCAGTTATGCGATTTCTGTGGGGGATCGACGTCCTTATCCGCGTGCCGAGTGCTGCCGGCGTGGCTTCTTTGTTGGTTCTTCTTGATATGAATATTGACTTTCTTGCAGCGAAGACGAAGACGCACCTTCGCAGCTCACGCGCCGCGTGTCGACACTCGTGCTGTCCCGCCGTGCATCTTCTTCCTCGGTCGGGTCCCACCGGAGCCAGCCGAACTCATCCCAGCCGCTTGCTAGATCGATATCGCACAGCATCCTCCGCGAGGTTGATGAGTTCGAGCACGAGCACGACATTGACGAGTTTGGCTACTCTCACCGTGGCAGCCTTGCAACAAGGAGTCTTCCCTCCAGGAGCACGCCAGTCAGCCGCGTTGGCAGCATACGCAGTACCGGTTCGTCTTTCGGCCGTTATAGCACCTATTCCAACTCCTCCGTCACTTCGGCGGTCATTCGGGGAAGGACCGGCTCAATCTCCGAATCCAGCATACACGCTGCTTCCCCCGCTTTCAGACCAGGCAGCCTTTCCGATATGCACGCCGGTGCTGGGCTCATGCCGGGCATCCGTGAGCAAGATGATGGCGTGACTCCGACTCGTACAGCGTTCGAGCGATCCAGTCTTGGCAGTCTCAACGGAAATTCCGGTGCCGACGTTCCACAGACTCCGAGCAGCTCAGCCTCCTCAGGCAGTCTCCCCTTTCCTGTCACCCCGGAGAGCGGTGCGGAAATCTCCCACTCTCAACCGGCATATGACAAGGACAAGGTACTTCCTCCTCTCCCTCCCAACTCGAAGAACAAGTATCCCTCGACGCTGAGCCTTCGATCCCAATCCGGAGGGCTGCAACGTCCACGTACCTATTCTAATACCTCTTCAATATCAAATAACTCGCTTGCCGTACCTGTCGATGAACTGCCGAGATCAATCACCGCCTCCCCTACATCCACTCCGAGACAGTCGCTTGCAGATCGGCCAGCCAGAACAGCAATCCCGGTAGGGTCACCACGTCCGTCCCTCAGTGGGGCTCCAAGGCCATCTCTGACTCTTCCGAAATCGCCGTTATCTTCCCAGCCTGGAACATCTGCGCTCCCCCGGCCCACTACGCCGTCGTCTTCCTATACAAACGTCAGCCAAGGATACACCCCTCGTCCTCTGAGGCTTGCGAGCCGCAGCTCTCCGTTACCATTATCTGCTTCGTCAGCTAACCTTGGCCCCAGTCCTCTCTCCAACCAGGCAGAGCCAAACCAACCTGCTGGCAAGGCTGGACAGCCTGGTGAACAATCGCCGCGACCGGGTCAGATACTTACATACAACCGTAACCTACATGACCAACTCAAACTACGCACGCTATCGCTGAATACCGGACCAAATCGTGCACAGGGGCCTGCAGTCTCACCAGGAGGCACGCAGACTGTGATTATGCCGTCCCCAAGACCCGGTTCTGGCCCAAATTCAGCTCTATCAACGCCCGTTACTGCTTGCACGCAGTCGTCTCTTCCTAGTCCAGGACCAGGAGGAGAGTGTGTACGTCCAAGGCCAAGGACGGGTACGGGGATGACGTATCGGAATAACCTGAGCGTGGGTTCCGCGGCGGCGAGCAGGATTCGGGTCCCATCGACGGTTCAACGGTAGGGAAAAGGTTGAGTCAGGACGGATGAGAGAATTGGCGAGTCGTGTTTTGCGGTGGTGGTCGTTCGTAGGCAAGGTCTCAACGAGTTCAAAACACGGGAAAATGTTTCATCGCGATGATCAAGGGGCCTTTTAACGGACTTTTTTTTACCTTTTTAAATTTTTTCTCCTAGTGGTGGTTGTAGGGAACGCGGGATGCGTGGTCGCATTATTGCAGCGCGAAATTGCATTTGGTATGACCCGTTCTTATAGATGGAGGAGGTACAATTTATTAACCGTTCTTCCTGTCTAGGCCGCTTCCCATTGCCCCTGATGACACAATCCTTTTTTAATGATTCGCATCCGCGTTGGACGGAAAGCGGAGTGGACCGGGTGGACCGGGATAGCATGACGAATAGTGTTTCTAACGTCTGGTCGCTTAATTCAAAAATCCATGTGAACGACGACTGGATCCCCTTCTTGCACGGCTTCTATCCGTTCAAAATGGCAAGTCTGCGCCGCGTCAAGATCGAAATTCGTCAAGTCTATTGCCCAGGAAACGTCGTTATCCTCCGCCTCTGAATCGTTGTGACCAAACCCCGATCCTACATTCATTCATTTATGAACAGGATTCTTTCCCTATATATTCTCGCTTGTACGGATACCCCACCTCCTTGCGCTCTCTTCCTTCGCGTCCTTGTCCTCGTTCACATATGACCCCCCTGCGATCCCCCTCTCTCCCATCATATCCCTTCCATCTTTTCCTTGTCGATTTATCGTTCCTCGACGTGCGATCGTACGCGGGTCTATCACGCATACGTAGCGCGCGCACATACTCCGAATCATTTAATCTGGCGTCTCTTTCATTTTTCGTGTACGAGTACGACATACTATAGTACCATGGGAACGCGTATGGCATATAGTGTTCAGCTCTTTTCATTTCGTTTCTCGTGTCGTGAGTCGCGATTTTTCTCCGGATGTTCGTGTACGTTGTCGAAAAAATTCACTTGTGAAGGCCGCGATGGTCTTGCCAAGTAACGTGTCGTCGATCGCTGCGAGCGGGTTGCGGTCTTGCAGATACAATCGATATTCTCAGGTGATTGATTGTACCTCTCCAGGGTCATAGTAAGGTATCTGTCACGACTCACTGGGGTATGCTACATAGTCGGTATGCTTCACCTATGCAGGACAAAGCTTGTCTATCTGGGTGATTTGAACTTGAACTTCACTTGCGGACTTCACTGTGATCATGGCCCCGACTCGGAATTGCCATTGGCAGTGATCCATATTGCGCCGTGAAATACGGTTACGGGAATAAGGTCGTGTGGATACATTCAATGTCAAAACCAGGAGTGGTCCGATCGCAGGTTTTAGTCCCCCCACGACCCAGAAGTCCGTGCTGGTAGTGCCACGGTCACGGTATTTGCTGCCTCTGCGTTCAAGTTCCCACGCAATTCCACTTGCAGCGGCAACGTCCGAGCGGAGATCGGCGCCGGCAACTTCCTTGCCAACTCATCTTCTTGTCCTGGCACAGAACATTGGGAACTACTATTCGTGGGTTTGCTGTCTGCCCGCGACTCGGAGTGACTCCCGAGATTTTATGCTCGAACCTTGCTTGTCTCCAGGAGGCGTTCATTTTCCTCTCGTTCCGATTGGCATCCTTTACCACGGGTAACTCTTCCTCCGTAAAGACGGTATCTGAAGGTGAACCAAGGAGACACTTCCCCAAGTAATGAACAGCACCCTCGAGAACAAACACCGATACTCCGCTAGCCGGGGAGCGATATGTTCTAGGTCGTTCCCCGTCGAGTCCACGGTCATGGGTGAACGTGTAGGTGAGCGTCGATGCCGACTTTCGGCCCCATGGGGGTGGGAGGCTATCGCAGAATTGACGCACATAGATTGTAGCCTTAATTCCATGACGTTTTGGAACGCCGCTTTCATTCGCGAATAGAACAGACACGAAGGCGGGTCACCATGATCATAGGTGTAAACTACCCAGTACACAAGGACCGCGGACTGTCGCGCTGGCAATCGTTCCATGCATGATGGAGTGAGCTGAGTTGCATTCGGGTCTAACAGAGGTTCCCGAATCGACGCATCGGTCGCACTCCTATTGCCATTACGTTTCAAATAACGCTACTTTTCTTCGCTGGAGGATCCGAGGGGATCGTTTACGCAAGGCGGTGGCTGAACGGGCATCAAAGACGCATCGTGCCCGGATCCGAACAGCTCTAAGAGTAAAGTATTGCGTTCCTTGATCGTTCTACACCAACGAGTGGGCGTAGACTAAGCACATAGGTGAGTATCGACTGTCCTGCGCCAGCGTAGAATGATATTTATAGATTGTACTTCCATTTTTCGTGCCCTTCAGGAAAGCCCGCTTTCATTCAGTCGGAATCTGGGGAACTGTTTACGCAAGGTGACGCTGAACCGACATTAAGGATGTGCGGTGTGGTCGAACCTCGCTTCCTGGGAGTGACCAAAGGCACAAGTCTCGCATCTCTAGAATGGCCAGACCTTCGCAGTGCGATCGGGGCTTTTTCCACGAGGCCCCTGAATTCCTCAAGTTTGGATTCTCTGTCCCATCACTGTGGGTGCCGAATAGATTCATACGCAAGAGATAGTGAAATATTACCCATCAGGATAGTGGAACAACGTACAGGATCAAAAAGTATGGATCATTTGACCTCAATGTGTTTAATGAGGCACCGAGCTCCGCACGCATGACCGCCATTGTGACTGCTAAATTCGCTCGAGTATCCCCGGACTTGGCTGCAGTATATCTTGGCTTTGAACAGCTACCCTCTCCTCCAACCCTATGAGTTCTGATTGAATACTTATGTCCGTCTGTCAATCTATCGTCGTGAGTGCCGTATTCATGATTTGTAGGCGCAGGCAACCTAGATTTAGTCGTTCCTTGTCTAGATAGTTTTAATGGCCGGTCTATCTTATCACGGTGGATGCCGAACGAGGTTGCGAAGTTCCGAAGAACCCTGGCTCGGTGGCGACTACATTGATTGCGGTGCCCACTATCCTTATCTGGATGGGTACAGGATATGGTCTATTTCGCAACAGTAGTTCTATGTTCCAAGGCAATATTGCATTTAGCACGGTTCAAGGAGGCAGGCCCCTCTTGCAATATTGAGCAAGGATGGGCCGCTTGGTAAGCAGATCCTCATAGTCGAGATCGATGGGAGCTTTCTTGGCTTTGGTGACAGTCGTCTGGTACATCTGAAAGCCAGAAGGGGAAAGGTGTCCATGTTTGTGATATTCCTGGCCTGTTCTGATAGATCATAGGTCGTCTCTCTCCTCATACATGTGAGGCCGAAGATAGGCACATTTCTCCGGATATGATCCTGTACACCTTGCGTCCGTCGCCGTTCATTTCTTATCGTTTCTGCCGTCATAACAGAATTCATCGCGCTTTGCGGCTTCGTCACTCTTACTTCTATGGTGCTAGTGCAATGTCACAAGGTTCCTGCTGCCGTGATCCTTCTATCCCGTGGAGCTTGAGAGGACTAGAGTTATTCACCGTGTCGTTTTTTCTTGGTTGAAGAGACATCATGCGCCGCAGGTACTTCCCTTCTGAGGTGGGTTTACGAAGTAAACAATATATCCTGTGCCTGACTCTCAACAGATAAAAGACGTCCAAAAGTTTGCCTCCCTTCCTCAGCATCTGCTCTTCTTTCCGTTGTGAGTTTCCTGTTCAGCTCGATATGATCCACCAATAACTGTTCGCATCCCTAGTTGACTTATCACACCTATGAAGCTCCTTCACCCAGACAATTTCAGCGTTCGATGGCTCCCAAAGGACCTCGACGTCATTTGGCGATACCATCACAAGTTGCTCGTCGAACTCATCAAGGAAGGAGTTTGCTCGCTGACTCTCGATTCCGTCGATCACAAGCAGTTTGCTGCCGTCATCCTTGATTTCAAGAGATTGATTGAGGATGACTCGGAGTTGAACAGGGATTTCCACGAGATGTTTGAACAAGTTCTTTATATACCGAAGGATCAGGACCAGAAGCAGGTGAGTCGACGCGATAATCGTCTCCTTTATTTAGCGCGCTGACATTCGCTATTTCGGTGTTAGATAACGGACTACATGCTACTCCTCGCTGCCCTCAATAAGGTCATCGCCACAGCACCGTCCTTCCGTTGGACTGGGGATGCGTCCGAAAAGCTCATTGCCGGCGTCCCCATGTACGGTATCCTCGCTCCTTTCGTGAACACCGAGGCTGGATATCGCGCGTTCACCAAACAGAAATTGAATGATATGATCCTCAGGGTGTTCAACGAGTGGTCCAGGTTCCTCGTCTCCCCTGGGTCGCGCAGCGTCTTGACTGATTCAGACGATGGCTGGTTCGGTCCAAAGGCGTTGGAAGTGCAGCACGAGCGCCTTGGGGACGCTTTCCAGAACGTGTGGGTATGCAAACCAAACGAGCCTAACTGGGGCTTCGGGTCGTGGGACGAGTTCTTCGTTCGACGTTTTCAGGAGAAGAAGCGCGAGATCGTTGATCCAGACAACGACGCGTATATTATAGCCCCTTGCGAGGCGATCCAGGTCCGGTACTGCACTGAGGTGAAAGCGAACGATACGTTCTGGATTAAGGGGCAACCCTATTCTCTTATTCATTCTCTTAACAACGACCCGCTTGCAACGCAGTTTACCGACGGAACGGTCTATCAGGCGGTGCTTAGCTCTTTGGACTATCACCGCTGGCACTGCCCAGTCAATGGACGCATCATCAAGGCATACGTCGTTCCGGGGTCGTACTATGCCGCACTCCAGTACAGCAAAGAAGAACTGGAGACCGAAGACGGCAAAATGGACATTGACGTCATCACTCGCTCCATTGCCTTCCAGACCGCCATAACTACCCGAGCTTTCATCTATATCGAATCGGACAACCCTAGCATCGGATTGATGTGCTTCGTCGGCGTTGGTCTTGCAGAAGTGTCGACCTGCAGGCTGGAAGTGAGACAGGGAGATACCGTCAAGAAGGGGCAGGAAATCGGGTCATTCCGCTTTGGAGGGTCAACACACTTGTTGGTATTCCGTCCAGAGACCAAGTTGGAGTTGTGCGAAGGTCCGCCACCGTCGCCAAACCCGGCGGATGGGGCCCCCAGGCTTGTTAATTCAACCTTGTTCAAAGTGCTCAATCAGTGAGTCAGCGATGTGACGGAACGCAGTCTGGAGTTGGCCAGGGAAAGTGTACGATTATCGTGAATGTGTATGTGTTGATTAGCTTGGACGTATGTACTTGATATCGGATTGTCTGAAATATCGATCAGTATTTGCAGAACGTGCGTGCATCACTTAACAACGTATGCATTGGTGTCTTCCATATGACAAATAGTATTGACATCCCATATATCAAGTACATTCGGCGCATGCCTCACATTTCCACTAGTCGTACAATCCCATGACTGTTGCCTACAGCCCCAAAGATATTCAGTGCTTGTTCGTCACATAGAACAGCGCTGAGTTCACTCTCCTCGCGATCCTCTCCTCGTTCGGGTCGGTCGGCTGCTTAGGACCTTCCACCAAGCTCAACTTGGTCTCTGGACGGAAGATCAACAAGTGCGTCGACCCCCCGAAACGGAAGGATCCAATCTCTCCACCCTTCTCAACGC
>JBBPTU010000210.1:0-33579 GCA_038094295.1 Tylopilus aff. beelii | reverse complement strand
ACGTGAACAAATAGTATCCAAGGATACTGTCCGTATCATAGCAACGGCGATTTAGGCCCCCCCTCCAAAAACCCACTACTGACGTAGCGGGAATTGTCGATTAAATAATCCTACGAGCGAGGCGTGCCATCTTCTTGCCCTCTCGATGTACTGTACTGTACTGGCAACTTTAAGATAATAGATCTCACTAACCATCAACCTTGTGGCACTGGCCCTGCTAAAAGGACACCCCATTGCGCGTGATGGGGATTTAAACAGGACCATTTCTATCCGATGTGCACACGACTTCTGGAGACCATGGTGCAGGGCATTGGCCCATCACTGGCAGGTGTCACCATTGCCGGTACACCGAGCCCCGTTATCTGTGTTGTTTAAGCACGGAAAGCGCCTTACCGTTCCTGCGCCGCACAGTAACTTCCCCCGAACCATCCACATGGCCGCTGGACAAGCCTATCAATAAGTGGTCATGTATGCCAAGGTAACTCATGCATATCTCGAACAACAGTCGCCGGTCTATTACTTTGACGATGCCGTGGGTTTGATCGATGATGCCCGACGACACATTAGACGACGGCCACCAATGGCGGACAGGACGCTACACCTTCATGACCTTCGAAAATTCCAGTTTCCCGATTTCTATGGCCTCAAGGTATTTTGGTGAGTTACGGGGTCATTACGGCGTTTATTCACCATCGCAAAACAAAAAGTGCCATCAGAAATGAGCGGAAATGATGGTAGCTGCGCAAGACGGGCATACTATTTCAAGAACAAGGACCAATACGATATTAGGCCGACCAGATGCATTCTGGTGGCCAAGTACCAGGAAAATTGTGGCATATAATCATCGAGAATCCATGATCAGAGGATTAGACTATATTAAACGCCCAATGAGCGTGCTGTCCACAGATCAGTGTCGTATCACCGTATCAAAGTTGTGTACACTTACCAGACCCAGGTGTCTGAGCAGATGGATGGTCCCATGAGCAAGAATTAGTGCCGAGTCCCAAGGAGATGATTTCACGGTCTGCCTCGCAAGGCTATGACTGGAAACGAACCAAAGCACCACACGACCAGGAGGTGCCGCCTGAGCTGCATAAAAGGCCATTAGTGCGTGAACCTTCGAGTTGTAGACCCGTCATCGCGCCATCTGACAACAACGCGAAATATGCAACTAAAAGTACACTATCTCCATCTCACCGCACTTTTGCTGCCATTGATTGCAAGTTTGGCAAAAGCAAACCTCGAAGGCCTCAGTCGTCAAGAAGTTGCGGGGAATGAGGAATACACAGTGCTCAAATACCAATGTATGCGTCTCAAGCGGAAACTTGCTGTGACTGACTCACGGAACAGGTGTCCCTGAGTGCCACGAGGACTCGAAAGGTCTGGCAAAGGATACCGATAAAAGATATGAGGGTGGAAGTACAGGTCGGGGTGGTTACAGGTACTAGTAGTATGCACGTGCCACGTGACTACCGCAAGAGGAAATGATGAGGGTTCTGATGAGGGTGCATGTCCCCGTCGTATGGGCACTCGTATCTGACGTCCTACGGATGGACGGGGACGGGTACTGGCCTCCGCAATGGCGCCATCGCAAAGCCCATCGCAATTCCTCAAAAGAAAAATCTTAGCGGCCTAGGCAACGACCGCGACGAGGCCTTCCCCTTCTGGGACCAGTGCGTACCCCGTTGAACCTTGCGGTCGTGTTGATCAGAATGTCTACAGTCTATTTTCTGCCGCATCCAAGGCGATCACGATCAAGGTATCCAGCGACGATGGGTCGGAGGACGCCGATGAGACCGAGGTATGCACCAGCCGCTCGTCTTACAGCCCCCTACGGCTGGCTCACCTCGTCCTAGGACGTCTCTCCCTCGGACCCTTCCGCCGCACCACTACGGCGTACCACGACGGGCATCCTTTCCAACCGACGTCCCATCTCCAGCACGCCCGCTTCCACTTCGGGTTGCACCACTCCGAGCCTTGCCGACGCCTCGGATGCAGGCGCCGCAGGCCGTCTTTCGCTCGTAGCCACCGCCAAGAGAGAGGCTGCCAAACGTGGCCTGTATGCGCGGTTTTTCAGGGGGCCCGTGTTGGGCCCAGGCGACGATCCACATGAGGTTACTGGTGCACCAGAGCTGGCTTCTGCCTCTCCAGAGCCTTCGTCCTCGTCCACCCCTGTACCAGAACACAACGGTTGCAGAAAAGACATCACTGAAGAAACGAAGAAGAATAAGAAGCGAAAAACGGGGAAAAGGACGGGGAAGGAGGAAGATCGCAGGGAACGCAAGCGATTGAAAAGAGAACGAAGGACCGCTGAAAAGGCAGAGAAAGCATCAGCAAAGGGCAAGGTCGGAAAGGAAGATCGGGCTGATCGAAAGGCCCATCAGGACGTAGAAGTATGGTCTGAAGAAAATGCAGGAAAAAAGGCTCGCAAGAAAGCTCAACGATCCATAGCAGGATCTACGAAGGATGACCTACAGCAATTAGAGGGTACGCCGGGTAGGCTAGACGACAGACCGCAGGATCCTGGTTCACATAGACCAGCCAATACCGCGGATGCATCTGATACCATTCGTCAAACCAAAAAGAAGCGGAAGCGGAAAGGTACACCATGCTAAGTATCTGTCGTATGCTGTCGTTGTTGCAATCATGGACTAGCCATCCATGGATTCATTATTCTACATAATCCTAGAAGTCATTGAACTGAAACTAATTTTGCAACCGTCTCTTGTATTGAATCAACTACGGTGGGAAATGCGTCACGACTAGAGGGCGAGGATGAGGATAGACATGTTGCAATTATGCGCCAAGACTGGGAATCTGTCATCCTCGCACGTTTCTCCATGCACTCTGCATTGCGATGCGCCGCGCCTGTCCGACTAGCGTCAGTATGACTGGATAGTAGAAACATAGGATGAGTACCTGATCTAGAGATATCGAGTCTTCGCGTAACTCGACCCTTTGTCTGCTGTCGTCATCGTCGTCATCGTCATCGGCGTCGAAAGTGCTCTTTCCACTTGGACTCCTTATCCCTCCGAACGCAGCCTTGCCGCCCGCCAGTGAAAAGGGCGTGGAGGCCACAGCAGTCCCGAACACACTTGCGTTTGCCGGCGCACCGAACGACGCAAAGTCTGTGACGACCTTGCGTGGTGGAGAGGCAGAGGTGCCGGGCAAAGTACTCGGAGAGGATGCTGTTGACTTAGCCGGTGTTCGTGAGGGAAGATGGGGTGCGTAAGAGTACGAATACGAGTTTCGATTGGAAGCTTGCCGTGCCATCAGATATTTATCCGTGAATCGCGTCCCATATACCTATCGAATAACATGGATCAGTATCTCAACCACACTATGTCAAGGCGTGTTCGACGCACCCGCTTGAGCTGTGGTCTAGCCTCTGCCAGGGAAGACGCATGCATGAAAACGGATACGTTGTGTGCCGCCTCTGGCGATTCCTTGTAGATACTCTCGATCACCACCTTCTTCGTGCTCTCGTTCCTGAGAAGTAGTTTCTCATGTAGTTCACGAGCGACGTCATCGACACTCTCGTTGTTGCCAAGAATACGCTGTGCAACAGCGTGTCCAACTTCGCGCACGAGTCGCTCCATATCAAGATTCTCCAATACACTTCCAACGATCGCGTGCGAAAGAAGATCAGCGGTGGTTAAGGGGAGCATGAGCCCCGAGGTGATGGTGGTGATGGCTTGATAGAAGTCTGTGGCATACTGCGCATTGGGGTCATGGGTCAGTGCCTGTGCCTAGAGGTTGGGTGGAGGGTAAAAAAAACGCTCACAGAATATCCACTAAGCGCTGGCTCGCAGGCGACGAAGAACTGAAAGAAAGCGTAATTAATGAAGTGGGAGCAGCGATTGTTCGCTCGACTTACGAGTGTGATGCCGCGGCTAGCCATCATGCGTACGATCTGCAATGGATCGTTCCCATCAGGCGAGCCGTCATCGAAACCTAGGTGGGTGAAACACGTCAGGTCTGATTTGGAAGCTTGGGAAGCACAGGCGGCGTACCATCCCCATACTCGCCAATGCCATGGGGAGGTGCATCAGCGATGAGGACCACCATCTTGCTTGCGTGCTCTCTCCATTCCATGTTCAGCGCTGCCGCTAGGGCAGCCGTGACGGCTTCTGGTCCGTCACCACCGCCAGAAGCATAGAGCCCAGAAAGATCCCTGTGGACCTTACTAATATCTGACGAAAATCCAAAGTTCTTGACGACATATGTATGGTCTTGTGGTGGGTGGTCGCGAAATGCTACAAGGCCAACACGGAGATCTTCGGGAGATTGCAGGCGGCCAGACTCGAAGATGTGGGCACATATTTCCTCGATGTTTTTGGTTGCGCTGGAGATGTAGGAACCTTGACTCCCCGTGCAGTCTTGCACGAACACGAGATCGCTATATTTGCGAACCGCGACCGCACCAAGGATCAGTTTTCGCTAAATTGACGTGAACGTATGAGAGCGACGTACAGCATCTTTCGACCGTCGTCGTGGCGCTGTTGAGGGGGACCGGGATGTGGTGTAGCGAACTGCGGTGTGTTGGAGTCGAAATCCATGTCATCGTCCATATTGAATGTGGCGGTGAGGAGAATGTCGTTGTGCGCAGAAATCGATGGTGGGACTTGTACGACGTTGTTTTTGTAGCCTTGCACGTTCCTCCAGGCGACCTCAAGGCAATCACGGATCTCAGCTAGCGGACTTCGGATCTCGTGTCTATGAGCTAGAAAATGTAATGTAAATCGATGCACCAGTCCGTCAACCGTCTCTTCTACCAAGCAACCATGTAGCCCACGGCGACGTCCATCCAGGTAGAATAGGCCCACCTGGCCTCAGTAAACTACGGTACAACATCACCAACCCTGCACTGAGTCCTCCCAATAATGCAGTCACCGTTACGTATACTCGGAACCGCTCAGATGCCGTCAGTGCACGATCTATGCCTCCTGGTATCGCCGTGTGACTAGATCACAAGTCAACTCCGTTTCTCAAACTTTTCTTGGGGGTTACTTACGGGTTCATAGCAATGCTACACATCACGTGGAAGACATCCGCCGTTTGTTCTGTTTTGATGCTGACGGCAACAGGAACTTGCAGACCCAACCGCCGGCAGTACACGTCAGGCTGAACCTCGTGTCGCTTGCCATCACGTTAGTATCAGCCAAGAAGCAAGGTTTATCCACAACTCACTTGCTGCGCAAGGTCAAGGTCCGATTTGGTGGCAACAAACAGCGTGGGTATATGATCCAAGTTATACTGTTGCTTTAGAACACGTCAGATCACGAACACACACCGACACATGTCGCATACCCGCAAATTGCTGATGTACGAGAATGAATTGGTATCGCTTGAATCATGGACATAGATGATGAGATCGGCTAGGTCTATTTTCTTCGGTGACCGTAAAGTTTCAGCCTCGTACTTGGAACCAAATTCCTGTAGCTGCGAAACACGGTCAATCTGCCACCAAGTCTTGTTACCCCGGCAAATCGTACCCACCACGAGGTACTTCTCAGAGCCGTCGATATCCACCGCATTGACAACGCTGAACATCTTGCTTGTCGGTTCGTACACTTCCCTGAATGGCTTTCCAGCGAAGGCGCGTAGTAACGTTGTCTTCCCAGACCCTGCGGCACCGCAGACATAGCACAGAAACACGTTCCGCGTAACTTTACCCTTTCTACGGTCGACCTTCCGTGGTCGAGTGGTGGTAAAGGCACTCGTGCGTTGCTCATCTGAATATCCAAGGTAGGCGAGATATGCAAGGGTGGTCTTGTGGTCTAGTAGTGTGGTCATACTAAAGGAGTTGTGTTGGAGAAGGTACTGGAGAAAGTTATGCGTACGGACCTCCACTGGGCTAGCCACCCTTGTAGAGTAACCGCCCCGGTATCGTCCACGAGCGTGGTGTCCGGAAATTTTTGACTTGCCCAAGGATTTCCAGGTGAAGTACTGAACAACTCGTCGAGCTCCACAGATTTCAGAGCGCCATCTTGATCCTACAAACAAAAATTAGCAAGGCTTGGATGGAAGACTTGATATTAAAGTTGCCTTGTCGAACGTCTCAAAGATGTCGGTGAAAAACTGGTAGCCTTTGGGACTTAGCTCCACGGAACAATCATGGGGCACGTCAAATCTAAATTCGAATGTCAAAACAGTGACTAATCCTGCACTTCGAACTCACTTGGGAAGGAGGAACGACTCGGTAAGCTTTAGATCTTCACCATATCCGAACTTTCGAAGTACCGTCCATGTTGTCTCAAGGCGTCCTCGTTGTATGAAGTTGGTGTGAAGGTACAGGAAACCAGCCTCAGTGAGACCATCGTCTCGAACTCCACCGTCAACGTGTTGGCGCACCATATCTTTGATGCCCTCCAGCTCCTGCAATTGTAAAGGAGCGTCAAAGCATTGACGCTATGGTAGTATGATGCTACCGTGAGGGATTGCTTTGGAAGAGGTGACGTTGGACAAACCTGGAACTCGTTCAACTCTGTAGCGTCGAGGATGCCGTCCTTGTTCGCGTCGCAAAGTTTGAATATACGTTTCAAGGCGTTGACACACGCAGGTTTAAGAACCTAAGGTGACTGAGTACTGGGGAAACGACATTCAGGAGAGAGGACGGACATGCTCTCTCGAGTCGTAGAGTGGAGCGGTGGGATGAAGGACGGCGTTTTGCGCAAAGTAGAAGACTTCAGAGACGTTGAGGGACATCTTTGCAGAGCATTCCACACACGTCTCGACTTCCTGCGAAGAGGTGTGCAACAAGGACAGAACAAAAGGAGAGAGCTTGCCTTGAACTCGTTCATGATGGGCACGATTTCATCCTCGAGTGCTTCGTTAGTCACCTCACCACCACGCAGGTCGATCTTATTCCCAACAAGTATGACAGGCACCTAGGGGGGATGAGGAGGGTGCCACGGGAATGAAGTGGGACGGACATTGACGCCTAGTTGGCGGAAGTGGGGGAGCCAAAAGGTAGGTATGCGGTCGAAGGAGTTGGGGTTATCGATGGCGTATACGACACATATAACGTGTGCCTTTCGTATTTCCGACTCGAGGTGTTGTCTGTCCTGTGGACCGGCTCCGTGGGGGGTGAGGTGAGGAATGCAGGGAGGACGAGGACGACACACCTCCGGAATCGACAATGTAAGTAGTGACGTTCTCCGGGGTGACTTCTGGCGGAATTGTGACCTCCGGGACGACGTGCTGGACCTTGAGGGGGGTAAGCCGGAAGCTGAAGACAAGGAAGTGGAGCACGTGCGTGTACGACGAAGGTCTCCTTGATGAGCGACGTGATGATGGTGCTCTTCCCTACGCCGTCTGTGCCGGTGGTCAGCGAGCGTCGAACACGGCGCGGACGCGCTCACCGTCGCCGACGAGGAGAATGCGGACATCGCGTCTCATAGTCGTCGTCCTCGACTTGACTTGTTTCGTCGCTCCATTTGCACTACACATTACATCAGCACGCCCCATGAACGCGGACGTGCTCGTGCTCATCGTCGAGCACCTCGACCTCGACGACCTCGTCCGTCTGGCTTCCACCTGCAGACTTTTCCGTCTTCTGGTACGTCTAGAGTCGAGCGTGATCCCGTCGCTCACCTTCTCTAGCCAGGTGCACGAGTATGGCTGGTCCATATTCCTTAGAAACAACCAGAGGCACTCCGTCTCTCTCCACGAGTCGCGTTCGAGATGGCCTCCCTTTGCTCAGGCACGCTACAACCATCTCACAGATAGAGCCTGGTCGCACGTCAGCTTCGTCGCACGTCCTCTCTCTCATCCCTGGCAAGGGATCCTACGGCCCGCCATTGCCTTGTCCACCTCCACCTTGCTTGTCGCCGCAGGCCATGTGATTTACTCCTATGCTGTGCGAAGCACTTCTGGTACCTCCCCGTCTCGCATTGTCTCTGATCGCTCGTATGCTTTTAATCTTGGACGCAATACAGTCCAGCACGACATTACCAGCATCGCATTTCTACCTGACACCAACATGGATCACATTGCTTTCGTTGGATTCGAGGACGGCTTTGTTGAGCAGGTTCGTCTTCCTCCCTCCCAGGGGTCCCACGACAGACAACACTGCGTCATCGAACGGACACCCCAAAGTGTCCTTCACTCTCATGGCACAAATGTCGTACAGAGCATATCATGCACTCCCCATACACTCCTTTCCCTCTCCGAGTCGGGTTCAGTCTTCTTTTCTAACCTCGCCTCCGACTGGCCGACCTCCACTTCGGTTAACTTGAATACAAAAAGTTGGGCGAGCCATCTTTGCATGTCTTCCTCTTCGCCATACGCTGTATTCGGCACTACCTCCGCTACCCCCCTCTCTATTTACTACATAGCTCCTCACGGGTTTCCCTCGACTGCGCCGATTGTTCTCCAGTCTTCGAAGAACCGTCCGTCAGCGGTGTATGCCATCACCTGTGCCCCGCCATCCTCACCCCTCGGCCCATCCGAGCAGATCATCGTCTCTGGCTGGTACGATGGCTCGGTCCGTGTATATGACCTCCGTGTATCACAGCGCTCGCAACCTTTTCCAGCTGCTTCCTCCGCTTCACCGCAGACACTCCTCCCCGTTCTTACCATGAGGGATCCTTGGTCGCCAGAACCCGTATATAGCGTCTCGTGTGGTGGAGGCAGCGCCAGTTTCGTTGCCGCTGGAACGGCCCGGCATAGTGTTGTTGCCTTTTGGGACGTCCGCCAGCCGTCGCGAGGTTGGAGCGTACATGCTCCAGGAAACGATCCATCGCCTGTATATTCGATCGTTCTCGAGAGCTCCAGACTGTTCGGAGCGACTCAGAGCAGGCCATTCGTCTATGACTTTGGTCCTGGTGTAACGGCGGACACGTACCCTCCCATCTCCCTGACCGGTTCGAATGCTGCCCCCGGCAGAGGAAGGGTCGCAGAAAACAGGCTGAAGTTGGAGAGAAACGGGATCGGGTACCACGTTTTAAAGTATTTACATCGTCACATGGATATTTTCTAAATCGATTGAGGACATATCACGGCTCGTTCGAGAAATCCCTCTGCAGATCGTGCTGATTTTCGGGTTCATGACCCTCAGAAGTCGATGTCAGCTTTGGCAAAAACGTTTAAACTACTAATGTCACGGTATTACCCTCATAATCCGCACGACTGATCGCATCATTGGACCCGTTCCACTCTCGGAATCACCCTCGACTCGCCCCCTAGTGTCCCCCGTGCAGGCATCGGCCCTCGGATAGGCTGCTCTCTGCCTTGGCGCCTGGGTCTCCCGCCGATGAGGGCTAAGCGTGTCTGTAGTGCGTTTATGAGCGCCGAAGCTTTCAACCGGGACTCTTGAGGAAATGAGAGGCTACTTACCCTTCCTTCCCTCCTATCAACCCTAACCCCATATTCTTCAAAGTGCTTCAAGTAGTGGTTTGTCACCATATATCTGAATCCTTGCAGGACCTTCTTGCAGTATGCCGCGTTCCTCCATTCCTTTCGCATGATGTATGCAACGAGTTCTTTGGGGATCCCTCTCTTTTCCTCTTCTGTGAGGTCCAATAGGTCGATCTGGTAATTGCACTCTTGCAGTGGGCACCACCACCGACCATCTACGTCCGGCAAGGTGGGCGGTACTTGGAGTTGCCAAGGGATCCGACCCACCGCTTCATCCTCTGCCGGCTGGTGGTCTGAGTCCTCCCTCTCCGCATCTGATGGGTCCGAGAAGTCTGACACGTATTCAACACCACCAGGAATCTCCCCTTCACTCCCAGAGCCAGACGAAATACTCGGTCTCCTTTCGCGGTGTGGCCTGCCTTGCTTGCGCCGGATCTTACGTTCGACGATCTCGTTTGGCTTACCGATCACCGGGTTGTCCCCGACCATCCTACGAAGGCTGTCCTCGTCTTGATCAGAGGACTCGGAATCTTCTCCTGCTGCTCTACGAGCTTCCTTTTGTTTTGTTTTCTTCCTCTTCCGTACGTCGTCCGCAAATTTCCTCCAGGACGCGACATCGATCAGCTCAACTCTGCTCATCGCGTTGTTCGTAACGAGCCACTCAGCATGATCAGCAAATAATCCGAGTATCTCGCCTCCGTGCGGCTTGAGGAGGTGACGTGGCGTCACCGTGTTTCCCACCTCGTCGACGTCCGAATCTTGCTCGTCGAAAATGAGCCGTCGATGCTTGTCCTCGGGTCGACACGAAAACCGGTCAATGTATGTTTGAACATACCATCCCGGCGTGCGCTTCTTTGCGGGAACCCACTGATAGAGTTTGCCGATCTTTTCCATGAGCGCGAGGAGCCGCCATCGCCAAAAGAAGTTTTCAGACATCGTATAGGTCTCCTCGTCCATAGTGGCAATCTGGTATTTACGGTTGCTGGTAGGCGTTGAGCGGAACGCCGTCGGAAATGTTGTCGATACTCACTGTGCTTTCGAGTTCCAAAGCAGCCCGTTGGGCAGGTGGTCAGCTATGACGATCGTTTCGATCGGGTGCGAGGTCAACAGAGACGTCAATACGTACCATACATGAAATTGGCTGGCATGTTTTTCTCCCCTTGTATTAGCACCGCGAGCCTCGTCTCTCCCTCTTTTATCGAGGCATCTTTCGACCGCGTGAGGTGCCTCGCGAAGAGTTCCTGCAGCGTTACCCGGCGCGACCGTTCCTGACACGCACGCTCTTGGATGCGCAGGTTGAGCTCAGCCTCGACGGTCTTGAGCCCAAACTCGGAGAGCCACTCCGGGTCAGCGATTTTAAGGATGCCACGGAAGCGGAATTTGCGGTCGTCCTCTCCTTCCAATCGATGTTCGGATTCGTCAAGGCTGGACAAGAACGAGTGGGAGAGTCGTGAGGAAGAGCAGTCAAGAGATAGAAAGGTGTATACCCAGTGACACAACCGTCGTGTTCGAGAATGAATGAGTAGAGGACGAGTTGGACGGCGCCTCCTGTTTGACATGCTTCATGTAGAATATCGTAGTCGTGATATGGTCCCAGAGGCTCTCGAAGGAGGTCTTCCAGGTCCCTACCACTGATCATCCTGGTTGTTGGTGTGCGGTTTACGAGAGAATTGATACTGTAAATACAGCAGTCCCCTCGGGATCATTCCGAGAAGTTCGTGTATTCCGAGCCGCTCATTCATCGTGGAGCTGGTTTTTGATTACTACTCGCCAGCTACTCCCGTGCACGTGTACAGGACTGAAACAATCGTAACAGCAAATGATATACCAAAGTATGCAATGAATCGACGTTCCATGAGATATGGGCTAATATGCCTCAAGGAATTAGGTAGATGGTCGACAAAAGCCAGAAGAGGGCATAGCGAGATTATATCATAAACAGAACAATCAGATATCTGACAGCCCAGGAAGATGTCGAGTCAAACGGAATTAGGAGAAGATAGGATTTCCCATATAATTAGGCAGCTGTGGGCTGTTGCGCCTGCGAACGTGTTGCCCAATTGAAGAGGTGACGCATATCACTCGAGGGCGGAGTATCAGCCGGCTGCTTGGGCTCAACAAGCAGACTGCATTGTTCCAGCAGTCAGTGGAACAGTCGTTCTGGGACAGCCGGGCGCTCACCTCCTCCTATACAGGTCTTGAAGATCCCCATGATGTTTGGAGTTCTCAAAAGCAACGTTTAGATACTCCTGGACTTCAGGGATCTTCTTAAGAGTGTAAGGCACCTGGAAGCGCTGCATGTCTATCGAATGATGTTAACAACTCAGTAACAATGCTTCGAATGATGAAGATAACTGAATGACCTTGAACAATACGAGCCAATTTATGATACTTGTTGAAGTTTATTAGCTTCTTGCCAGGGGCCAGTGGCGATTCTCGATGTGAAGGATTGCCCTCTCGGCAAAACGTCACGTCTGTCAAGTATAACCCTGTAGAGCGGCAGTGAGTGCACCGGACCTCGTCTTGCACAGCGCTTAACCTCACCCAAGAAAGGCACAGCCGGGGGAGCAGTATTCCGAAGTTTACTGCGGTACTCGTGGTAGTTGCGACCATGATCAGCTAGACGTCGCAACGCCTCCAGCTGCGATTTATTCTTCTGGGGAACACCCTAGAAACTTCTTAGCATACAAACAATCGGTGTTTATTGAAGCTCAACTCACAAGCCACGTCTGATGCAGGCGGGAGATGGTCGAGGAGTCGAGTGCTGCAAGAATCGAGCGAGGGGTGCTGAAATTATGCAGCGATGTACATCGCTATGTAGACAATTCAGCCCAACGTTAACGAACCCCAACAGCATCACCTACGTCGGCCACCTTGATAAAAAATTTGACCAAGAGTGTCCGTTTTTTAATATCATGTTCGTTGAGAATATTCTCAGCGACCCAGCCGGTGATCACCGTGCTTAAAGAGGTCACAGCTCTAACGTTTATAAGGGGTCTAGACCCCTCCTGCCCTGTCTCAAGTATCTCTTCAGGTTGGATTGCGCAGTAGAGATCGCATTCCATGATCGTGAGCTGTCTTGCAAGCTCCAGTGCGTCGAATTCGGTGACGGTGACGGACTCGAAACTCTTGCTGCGTAAATTCGAGAGTAATGTCTTGGTCATCAGAGGTCGAGGGATCTCAGAAGGAGGAAAGGATGGCGGGTTGAGAGATATCCCTGGATCACGAGCCCGCTCGCTCTTGGGGCTGATAAGGCTTGTGTTGGCATCTTGGCGTATAGCGATTAGATCAAGAATGCGTTGGGACGGCCCTGGGAAGTACTGCTGTAGCGCTTCACGAGAAAAGGATTCCAAGTGTCGAAGAACCCCATCATCTACACCTGACCGCCAGTACATTTCCAACCAGCTCTTCACAAAGTTGGACACCCGAAGACGTATAGGAATGCCCTTGCATTGTTGCCACCGAAGTATGTCTTCCTCTGAGAAATCCGCGGGAGGCATCACATTGTACCGATGAATGAGCGCCTGAACGAGTTCCATTGGTGTTGAGAACAGCCGGAACGTCAAGAAGAATACAGCAGAGAAAGCGGGATCGACGATGCTGTCATGGGGTATCATCTTCTCAACAAGCACCTCCAGAGACGCGGCGACTAGATGACCGTCAGCATTATAAATGACATCCTCGACGGAGTGGTCGTGACCCAGAGGGTCACGCTTAACGTCGAGGGTGACAGGCGATATGTCATCTTGCACGAGATCATCTTCCAGGGTGTTCACGGCCTCCGGGATCCCTCCAATGTCTCCAGAAGTAACGTGAGTCGAGTGTGGACAAGGTAAAGCCATGTCATCCGAGGTAGCTGGGTCTGTTTTCGAGTAGGACTCGGGGGTGTCATGTTCATCTACAGACGTAGGCTCTGTGTCTTGCGAACTATCGGATGATTTCGAGTGACCAGTGAGAACGGACGAATCCGAAAACGTCTCCTGGATCCGCGTCAGGTTTTTCGGTGCGTGGCCTGTTGGTCCTTGACCTTGAACAGTGACATCCTCATCGACACTGCTTCGATACGAACGGTGCAGGGAAGATCCACTGCGCCGGTGTCGCGAAAACGTATTCGAGGCGGATGGAGCAGAACTCGAGTCCGACGTCACTGGGACTTGGATAAGGAATTGCCGCTCCATTGAAGTTCGACTCAGACATATTTTGACCGCGGAAACGCAGTCGGCACCTGCTTTGCAAGCAGCTGTGGCCGAACGAATCAATGACGCCTTCTCTGCTTCCTCCGTAACCTCCGGTGAAAGAGGGACCATAAGAAGTCGAACGGATTCTGCGAGCTCGCTCGTCACATTATACAGTCCCTCCTTCGCTGTTTTAAGATTGCCAATTTTGTGTTTGGGAATCTCTGGATGCCGCATGACCGCTTCTACGATGGTAAGGAGTTTACAGACCATTTCAACGATCTCTCGCACTAGTTCATACATATGACCTGTGCTGGAAGCATGAGACGAGCGAGAATGGGAATGCGCATGTCCTATGAATGCTGCAATGGTCGATAGATATTGATCATGGGTATATTTGAGTGCTTCCATGACTTCGGCAGAAGTTGAAGGACCAGAAGGGAAGGATGATAATACGAGGGGCCTCGGCGACTCGGTGGAAGAGAACGACGAAGACGATGAAGTGCTGCTGATCGATAGCATCGCGGGTTTGTGCCGACTGGTTGCCTCGTGAGTAAAATATTGCTCTCTCTTTGCCCGGGCGATCATCGTTCGATGAGGAAGTAAGGGAGCGATTGAGGAATTCGAATCTCGATACGATGGTATTTTTCGTTGAAGTCGGAGGTCGCTGAGACTTTTTGCACGAAAAGTCGACCTGCAGGAACCCGCCATCTCGAGGTTGTCTAACCTGAGATTCCTCAAATCCGACAGTTCCCCTGATAATTGACCAGCGTCAGCCGGGGGTATAGACAGATTCACCATGAGGTCCGGAGAGGCGCGTCCTAACTGCGAATGCACCGACATCATACTCTCGGTAGGCGAAGACGGGCCCTTCTCTGGTAGCTCGATACCACATTGTACTGCCACTGCCAGAAAGCGCCGGACCTGAGAAAATACCTGACCACCGAGCTTGAGCATCCCCTCGATCTCCGCATCTCGAGCGTCTTCGTCGCATGTTTCATCTGAAGCTCTTCTAGCTTGCGAGACCAACGCAGCCAGAACGGATAGAATCTGTTTCCGCTCGACGACCAGAGGGGGAAAGCGCTTTAACAACGGTGCCTCGCGTGGTAGGCATTCCACGGAGGAGAGGATGAACCGAACGCAAGATATAATGCATGCCGTGGATGGCTGGAAGTGAGTTACACGGTTAGACCTGACGGCGCTCTGTAGGAGGGATAGACTCTGCAACAAATTGACCATTAGAGGTGGGCAATACGACGCGATGTCGGGACCAAGAGCTTCCGTGACTAAGGGACGATGATCTCTGCGAGACGAACCGCACGAGGGCGTAGTGGCCCATGATGCAGTTGATACAGCTGACATTGAGTGCGCGTGACGGGAAGGCTGGCGAAGCTACGAAAAAATAATAACTGAGATGAGTAGACAACTGCGATAAAACAAGTAGCACTCACCGAGGGGCGGAGCTGTTCTTCTGTTAGAGATATCACGCGCTCGTCAGCACTGACATAATTGCTTGGAAACCACCCTCTCTGGCCGTGCAGCTCGCCGTCCCACCACCCACTAGGGTCACGGTTGAAAACGCGGATAACCTGACCAGCGCGAAAGGAGAGACACGTCGCGTTTTGTTGTTGCGGGACAAAGTCATGGAGGGCCAGTACATACTCGGGAACAGAAGGCTGGACCCGAACTGTTTCATCTGCCGAAGGGCTGGATAAGCTGGTGTTAGATTGAGGAGTAGGCTGGGACGATTGTGGGTCTTGCTCGGGTAAATTGAGGGACGAGGACGACGCGGACGCGGAGGAGGAAGGGCAGGGAGATACAACAGATATTGAAGAAGCTGTGGACACCGTGGAACCGCTGCGTGCGCGCGTGCCATTCGAGCGAGGCCGGGAAGGAAGAGTTAGAGCTGTTACGTTTGAGGGACTCGCCGATCTTATCGGTACCACGACTTCCCGGCGTACATTGGTGTTGATGTGAAGACGGGTTGGGACCATTATCGAGATGGTCTAGAAGAGTGGTATCGAATAGCTGGGCTGGCGTTCTGGCATGATTGCCAAGGGCGGGTCAGGGAGAAATGGCGGCGTACCAAGGTATGCGCGGCAAGGAGATGCCGTCTTCCCAAGGGGCTGCGGAGCGTCGTTAGAGAGTACAGGATAATACAAGGTGGGGAAGTCGTGAGCGTCGTCAAAGTGGGTTGGCAGCGCGTGCCAATGACTGTGGTCGAGTATGTCGGGCGCCGTCCATCCGAGCAACTCCCGACTCAGTGACAACACACCAAAACATGTCCCACATTCTTAGAACCGACTACGAAAACATTTCGCAAGTCGTTTTGCAATGTACCAACCACAGACGACGACGACGAACATCCCAACTATCCCTGCTCCAATGTACCCATAGTCGTCACTCGCCTTTGCACCCTTCAGTATACAGTTAGACACGCCGTGCAAACTCACCTCGTCCCAGAACCTCCACCAATTTCCTGCCAGTCCACCCCCGTCAGAAGCGGATGCCGCCGCTTTACATCTCCCACAATTCTCCCCGATCAATCCCATGATCTCTATCAGCGACATGCTACACGAAAACATCAGCCCACTTATTCTCCGGTCGGCTGCAGTCTTACCTAAACGCAAGCAAGACACTCATCGTCGTCAGGGTAATGCTCAGTGCCGACATCGTGCTTCGTTCCACCGACATTGCGCGATCACACCCTGTTAGTCCCACTGCGTCCCCCTTGCCATCACATCCAACCTCCGCCGTCGTCTTGCTCCTTGTTTCGTTTGTTCTCTCGGATTGTTCGACAGAGACCGCTTCATTCGTCATCGTTGGTTTCGCCTCCTCGGCCAAAGACGACTGACCATGGGTGTTCAGCGATTGCGCATCGCCGCTTTTCAAGGGACTGCTTGACTCAAAAATTTTCCATGAGTGGCCAGCGAATCCGGTATACGAGTACAACATCATGACGGAATCGAGGGAATCTACCAACGTCATCCCTGCCGTGAATAGGAACTTTCATGGGACATAAGTCACGCCATCGACGGAAAGTAAATGGGTCTCACAGGCAAGATGATGACTTCCGAAGG
The DNA here is from genome assembly GCA_038094295.1 of Tylopilus aff. beelii. Lineage (NCBI taxonomy): Eukaryota > Fungi > Basidiomycota > Agaricomycetes > Boletales > Boletaceae > Tylopilus > Tylopilus aff. beelii. The sequence continues at coordinate 16,964 of JBBPTU010000210.1, read as the reverse complement.
GGTCAGCCGCGTATTATTGCGGCTGCGTGTCGCTAGTGCAGAGATGGCAAGGAGAGCGACTGAAGATGCGGTATCAAACCCTGCGTGCGAAGAGATCGAGGGTTATGCTACAGAAGAAACGATATCAGGATTTACCTAGGCCAAATAGCACACCTACAGGGTACATCTGCATGTTACCGGGGTCAGGTCAGGTGCGGCGACGTTAGCAACGGCGCACCTTCCACGGGCGATCCACAAAGTTGACCAAAGGGCCAAGCAGTCGCATCATCAACATGTTCTCCTTTGGAGCCGGTTCTGGTCGTGTCTCTCCATGCTCCGAATCAAGTCTATGTCTAGCCTGACCGTTGAATTACAATTACGCAAAACAATCCGGCGTGTGGTGACATACCTGACGACGTCGACGCAATATTTTGCAAAGTATGATAGAATTAACGAGACCAACAATGAATAGGAAAGATCCACTAATGGCCGTGCCTGTAAGTGGATGTATGAGCAATGTGATCGGATGTAGAGTGATGGGAAGTACCTATTATCGACCCGACATCACCGACCCCGCCTAGCTTGTTGTAGATACTCGTGCTGATGATCAGCGCCGCGTTCTAGTCGTTCGTCAGCGTATAGAAAAGACTCTAGCCCAGAGCGGACGGGACATACCACTATGATCACTATCGTACTGTGCCCAAGGGAGAAGAACAGTCCGCAAGTTATCGCAAGTCGTCCGTGACTGATGAGGGTCCGTGTGGCATTGTCAATTGCGCTGAGTCCGAGCGAGAATCGATCGATCAATAATTGCCTTCAGCTGCGACTGTCACAGTAATAAATATCCCAAGAGAGATCGGAATAGGATTGCCACGTACAGAATGCATAAAATCAATGAGGAATAACCTGATGTGATCCGCGTCGAGGGCTGTTGGATGTGAGGTCACGAACACGCCTGGCAAGGTTGTCCTCACCGTGCCTCAAGCCAATAGTCTGCAAGAACATGGGTTAGCTGAGGTGCATTATCAGATTACATGTGTACCCAGGATAGAATGGCGAGTCCTATGATCTGGCGGGAGTGCGCTGCAATGGCCAAGCAGACGCCATTCGTGACGACTTCGAAAAAGACGAGAAGAAGAGATCGTCCAAAGACAGTGAGTAACGGAACACGAATGGCTGGCATCATCTTGATGGTCTGGTAGGTATATCATATCGCCCATTCCGCTCTTATCGATCTTGTCCGACCCACGGCGTGCCCGCAGTGGTTGACAGCGCGTGAACAATGTGGCTCTGCCATTGCAACTCATGTGGTCGTCCCTCTGGCATCCGTAAGTCTAGAGCCTCGCACATTCGTCCTGCTCACTGTTGTTGGTAGCGCTCGAGATGCATTTCGAACGTTAATACCCTATCCTCAAGATCGCATACCCATACGCCTGTATTACGTTCCGCACCTTCTCCTGCCGTTAATTCCGTTTCTCGCGATGGCCTACCTCTCTAGACGCCCAGATACCTTTTACTTGCGGTTGTCTCTCCTGCCTTTAACGATCTGCCTTACATTTGGGACATATTTTCGTTTCACGTATATGGATCCAGAATACAGCACTTACAATTGGGGGCAAGGTGAGTTAGGTTATACTGTGCCAACGGCATGCTTGACATGATACTATTTACACAGGTCTTTTCGCCGGGATGATCTGTGGTAAAGCTATCGACTTTGCATGGAGGAGAGATGGGATGCTCAAGGCCGGCGAAACGAAACCGGGCACATTGTTTAAACCATCCTCCAACGGTGGCACCTCCTCTCTCCATTACACCGAGATTTCTTCGTGTACAGTACCGCCAAGGAATACCTTGTTACCGCCCTGGCTGTACGACTCGTTCGAAGTAGTGTTGGCGATGCGCGGACTAGGGTGGCAGTTTGGCGCTGACTTGCACATTCCAAAAGATTCACGACCCTCCGAGCGCTCTGCCTTCCTCGTTGCCACCGCTGCATCCACACTCAAACACTTCTTCATTTTTGACATATTCGAGTCTCTCATCAAACTAGTACCACAGGTCGGTTCGCCTCTTGGGGGAACGATCTTCAAACAAGACTTGCCTCTCTTCCAACGATACGTTCTTTCTACCGCGGTACACTTTGCCACGGGAACGTGTCTCATTTCCGGTTTCGAAATGATGCACGGTTTCTTTACCTTGTTTGCTCTTACGGCATTGTCCAGCTCTCCGGAAATGTGGCCCCCGGTCATGGATAATCCTTGGATCTCTGACTCTCTTCATATCTTCTGGGCTAAACGGTGGCATCAGGTGCTTCGTCAGACCTTCCTTGTCTATGGGGGCTTCTTTGGTAAATGGGTTGCTGGGGATATCGGAATGTTGTTCGGGACATTCTTTGCCTCGGGGATGTACCATGAATGCTCGGCATACATGCTTGGGAAGGGCTTCAGTTGGCTTGTAGTGCTGTTCTTCATGTCACAGGCACTATTACTCCTACTTGAGAGGCTGTGGCGCCGTGTCACTGGGAAAAGAGTGGGTGGAATTTATGGAAGGCTGTGGGTATATTTCTGCATTCTTGTGATGGCACAACCATTAGGTACGCATGTCAGATGCTCGAATCCCTACCCCCTTTTTTCATTGTCATTCCGCAGTGGATTCGTGGTATAGCAGAGGTCTTGCTGGTGGCCTCATGATTCCATCCGCGATCAGCCCTGCTAGACAGCTTTTCATCCCATTACTGCGCCGTGTCGATGGAATAATTGGGTTCCGATCCGCTTTCGGCCTTCTCGAATAGTGGGATGTATCTGATCCTGTGGATCTTCTCTTGACATTGATGTGATTCGTTAACTGCAAGTGAGCATCCTAATATGGGGGTCACTTTTTATCATGAACACGTTGAAGAAAGACGGTTCTTTGGCTACTTTTATCGTGTACCGATGCGCTTGTATTTTGTGTTGCTTATTGACCGCATGGTGCAACCACCATCGAGTCATTTAGTGTCGGATTCAGCAATCCACCACCACTAATCAGTTTACTTCCCCGGCTCAATCATTCCTTCAAGAAGCCGTAGGTCGGGTTCCCTCCGATTCTTCAGCAAACGTGACGTTTTGATCATTTCCACTAAAACAGAAATTGATGATGACCGGTATGACCGGCACGCACGATCAGTGGCTCAGCCCATTCGCCTCACTTCCGCTCGGGCAACACCGTTTCCTTTTGCAATCGGAACGAAACCGGCGGATTCGCCATTCCCGTTCAAACGCGTCCGTTCATCGCGAATCCCTCCGTGACCATCGTGGCAGTTATAACTGACCCGTCCATGGGGCTGGAGTGGCGCATGCCGAGGAACACAATTTGATAACAGGGAACGGAGACAGTCACGGATTCATTCTTACGATAGCTTGATCACCGACAGCGTGGAGAACACGAGAAAGGAGGGCCCTCCTCTTTCGCCGTCCAAAGGGGTATCTGCTCCACCGCATACGGGTCGGAAAGAGCGGCGATCCGAGCGCGAATTTTTTTTTTATCTTTCCACCTTGCTCTTCGGAACCCCTATGCGCGCTCTTGGCGATGCTAGTTGACTCAGCCACACTTCCTTTCACGGACGTGGCGAGGATGAACGGGCGCATGGTCGTTGGGTTCGACCGATCCACTGACCAGATACCGAGTAGCAAAGTTGCTTCGCTGGTGGACCTCGTGCCCAAGTTCCGATGGAACGTCAATGCATTTGAAAATAAACCACTGAGCGCAAACGTCCAACGCCCACGTTCCCAGAGTCCCCACAGCTCGGCCGTAGATGCCCGATTTGGACAGTACCGAATTCCAGCTTTAAATGCTCACATCACATGGAAGCTCCGAAGGCCCCGAAGGCGGCGCGCGCGCTGCGTGCGTATCTTTATTATCATCCGTGTCGTCACGCAGGACCGATTAGCCCGGGATGCGATGCCGGCGAAGTAAGTCGAACGTTCGTCATGACTTCTCCCTGGGCCCATCCCTACCCACGTCTTCTAGGGGATCGCCGTATCAGGGCCCATTCCAAATGTCGTTCAATAGGCGTCCAATCACGATTTTCGGCTCGGCGCCTTCTGGTCCTTCTAGTTCACTCCATCGCCGCAACCATATGTATGCCAATCAAACCTTGAAATGGAATGGAAGCCTCTTACGGCACCCCGTGGTATCGCCCCCTGAGCTTGCTCATCGTCTCCTGTTTGGATGACAATATACTGCCGTGACGGTACAGCATTCCGGAGCATGCGATGACGTCTCTTGTGGACTGTTATCATACGTGCATGCCACACACCTTCGCAACCGATGACGGTCAGCGTCTATATTCCCATCGCTATCAGAACAGCTGATCAGAACCTCTTGACGGAATCTCGTGTGGCACATCCCATCGGACGCCATGATGACGGAAGGCTGTTCGTCATACTCGAGGGGCATCGTCTTCGGGAATCCACCGCTTTAGGAATTGCTCGCTTGTTCCGATGAACGTGTTTTATGCTCCTCGCGGAATGAGACATTCGTGACTCATTTCCCTACAGGGTCTAGATATTCGGTTAATGCGGAGGGTTCTTTCATAGAAAATTGCTTTGCTGCGGATGGATCTGTGAAACGTGGACTCTGACTATGCTTAGAATGGCCATATCTTATCTGTCCACCTGCCTCTGAGGTTCTGATCGGTCCCCAAGGATGTAAAATTAGCCTTCGCGCCCTGGTTGGATTTATGACCGCGAACCAACGCGGTGATATTGTAGGAACGAGAACCACGACTTTGCAAGGTGAGCTCCGTGTACATGATATCAAAGCCGAGAATCCGAACACGATGCTCCTCGCACGGCTAGGCTCCATCCGCGATCGAACACGGCTGAGACCAACCAACTCTTGGCTCGCGAAATCTGCGAGATGATGAAATAGACTGCGCTCGGCTCTTGGCAAGATCGATATCAACAGAGGACGAACAGCATCGGTACAAAGCACCGGGTGGCGTCGAGATGCTGTAAATTCAGCCCAGCTGTTCCCCAATGACAGCACGGCTGACGTTGGCCTGACAAGCTAGATGTATTGATAATCCCGTGTGTGGTCCACCCATCAATCCTTATTTCTCGCTTGCGGCACCGATCTCTGATCGGGGCGTTCGTACGTGGCCAAAGAGGCGGTCGTACGTACACGCTTGTTGACGGCTACTTACTCGATCGAGCGCGATATCGAAAAACTAGCGTCAGCGCCCGCGAGCGCAGCCCTCCCACGGCCATCGAGGCACGCCTACACCGTCAAGGCTGCCATGACAGCTAGGCACGGGTCAGAGCCTACAAAGCCGAAAACGCGTTGCATGATCCCTTCTCTTGCCGACAATGGGTTAATTGTCCGTGGCCCCAGTGCGGGGCCCGGTCTGCTGGGCCAGGGTGCAAGGAACGACGCGGCCAAGTCGACGCCGGGCTCAGTATGACGGGCCGCGTTATCGATGTGCCAGCGCAGAGGTGAGGTCGGCGGACTGGTAGAAACCCGTCTTGCGTGGGAATAGTAGGCAGCCTGAGCTGATCATCGCATTGTCGTCGCCGGGGCGTTCGGCCCGCTGAAATGCCATTGTGAAACAAATGAGATGCGCCCACCATGTCGAGCGTGTCCGTGGAACGAGTCGCCGAGTCATCTGTGATCGTGGCCTGTGAGAAAGGCGAGCAACAGTCGAAGCAATTGCCACTATATTACAAGCACACCTGAAATGAGCCTCATGGGCGCAGAGGAGAGGTCGGAACAGCCGGATCGTTTCCAGTGACTCTAGGCCGCCGGGATGGAAGCAATCGAGGAACGCCACCAACTGGTGGAAGCCAAGCTTCAAGACAGACAAATCGGTTTGCTCAGATTATTCAGTGTCCACTCCGCGAATTCCCTCATTAATTCTACGTTTCTGGCCAAAAAGAAAAAATAGACGAGCCACAGCGATCGGCATAGACAGAAATGTCAATGCACTTGTTGCCGAGGGGTTTACTCACTTTGGGACGTTGTAAACATGTACATGTTGGTGCTCATTGCTATTGTTCTACCGACGGAAATAATGTGTCCTCGAAGATACATACTTGAGTTGTAATGTAATGGCCTCAACCGATGGCATCACTAAAGTAGGACGGCCTCTAACCAAGGTTACATAGCAATCAAGACGCATTGTTTGACGTGCAGGGCGAGTAGCGTACACTTTCAACGGAGACGAAACGTGGATGCAAGCACGAGAGGAAAAGCAAGTCAAGGGATAACGAAGTTGTCAAGGCAAGAGAAGAGTGACCAGACGCAAGGAATGCATAAGCCGGTTACGAACCCGTTTCAACAAAAAGGATACTTCAACGCAAGAACGCCGACCAAGCGGGTAAAACGACTTGGGGAACAAAAAAACCGCCATCGATGACTCATCTTCTTCCATAATGCCCGGGTTGTGAGGCTGCCGCCCAGTGATTGTGCTGAGCAGCCGCAGCAAGCCCGCCTAGAGGTTGGGCACTCTGCCCAGTCGGACCACCAGGCCCAGGATACGAATACGGGGGAGCAGGCATCATGTGCCCACCATACATGCTAGCGTCGGTGGGACTTCCGGCATGGTGACCATGATGCTGGCCATGGGGTGCATAGCCTCCCGTCGGAGAGGGACCATATTGTGGGGACGAAGGCACCTGCGAGTGTTGCTGTTGCGGGCTCGTCGGAGAGCCCAGAGAGATTTGCGGAGGTGGCGGTGCTTGGGTTGTGGGTTGATGCTGGGATCCAGGAATAGAAAGTGGAGGAGGGATCGTGCTATTGGGTGTTTGAGGGGAGCCTGGGCCAGCGCGACCTGCTGCGGGAGCGGCCGTGGTAGAGGGGCGACGACGACGCTTGTCGCCAGCAGATGCAGTACGACCGCCATGGGTGACTTCGTCGTCGCCCTCCTCGTCACCATCCTCTTTGGTGGGAGCAGGACCGACGGGACCGCCCGGGATGGATAGACCGCCTGGAAGATTAGCGGTGCCGCCGGGAGGCATGGGAATAGACTGCGTTGATCGGTTCATGGGAGCCCCGACGGGCACGTTGGGTAGGGGACCGCCATGAGGACCCCCGGATGCAGTAGAGTTGAGACAGGCCTGGATGAGATTTTTGCCTTCGGGTTGTGTGACGAGAGGCTGGAGCTTCGCCGTAGTGAATGTGTAGACGAGACCGGTTTCTGAGACGACGAGGAGCAAGACTTGAGTGCCGGTGAGGGTGGAGAGCTCATACGCCTAAGGGGATATGTTAGATAAGCGATAGGCGAGGCACGCTGCAGGGTATACCTTTTTCATTATGCCTGCGAAAGTGAAGCAGGATAGTCAGGAAAAAACACGAGAGGCAAAGGAAGGTGATCGCATACCAGCTTTCCTTTTGGAGAATGTTATGTGACGTCTTGATTTATCCTGAATAAACTCGATCTTAATCTTGCGTCTTCCGGCCTTCTTGTCCTTGGGCTTTTCCTCTTCGTCGTCGTCATCGCCGGCACTCTCTGCGGCATCCTGATCGTTGATGAAGCCGTCCTCTGGAACTGCGCCCTGAGGGAGATGTGGGGCCTGCTGGTGTGGCGGCTGAGCGGTCTGGGGCGTGGGTTGCTGCTGAGGATCGGCCACGGCGGCGTTGGCGATGTCGAGGCCCGTGCGCTGGCGCTTACGCATTGTCGGGGAGGATGCGGTGGGGTCGTCCTGGATGTTTTGGCCGGAAAGGGAAGGCTGCTGACCGTGATGAGCCGCGGTCTTGGAATACGGATAAGATGGAGAGGTGTTGGATGCGGCCGGGAGATGGCGATAGGCCATGTAGTAAGTGGCGGGACGGGGCGTCGATGTGCGACGGGGGCGGGGGAGGGCGGGGAGGGAGGTGCGTTGGGGATGTGTACGACGATGGGCGGGCAGGTGACGATGTCAGCGAGGGTGCGGAGGGCGTCCTTAAAAGGAATCGCTGAAGTTGGAAGGAGGTGGAAAAGGGAGAGTGTCAACGGGGGCGTGTGTTGTCTCAGTCTGGACGATCAAAAAAAGACTGCCCAATGTGTTTGTTTGTTTGGCCGTCGGAGTATTTCTCCACCGTCAGGCACAATCCCGGTAATCCCCGGCCATCTGCTTCCGCAGCCGCCACTCCCACATCTTTCCTTTTGGGAATTCTCCATTCCCCTTTTTCGCGGATGTTTATCTCATCATTACCCTTTTAATATTATATTTTTCAAAAAAGTGAAAAAACAACGGAAGAAACAGAAATCCAAGCGCAACGACATACATCCTCCCAGGAAGCAATGCCTCCTGTGGCGCTCAGCGCTCTTGTCCTTTCCCCCATCTTGACATTCGAACGTTATCCGCCCGGGTGTCGATCACGTTCTGCCCAGGCAAGAGACCATTCATGTCAGCGCAGGTCAATTTATCGGTATACCAAGGCCGCTAAGCGCCTCTCGCACACAGCCGTCAGCGTCTGAGGCGCCTCCACGGAGTCGAACACCCTCGAGTGCAATCTCAATCGCCCGCACGTCGCACCGTCCGCTCCACGGTCGTGGCAGCATTCCATGGACGTATGCAGCGACCTCCGTGTCTGCAAAACGGAATCAAATCCGCGCACCCTCGCCCTCATGACAACGCCATGACGTACCGCTCGGCTCTCTGGTGATCTGGCTGAGGTGCAGCTCTTCGCAGTCCTTGTCACGGCACACACCGCCACCGGGAACCTCGTATGGGCACACCCGAGGATCAGTGCCGTGCCTAGTCAATTCTGCGAGTGAACGATGCAGCACCATTGCCTTGAGTTGCTTGAGGTCTGGTAGAGGAATAGGAGAGGAAGAGTGAGAGGACACAGCGCCTGTACCACATGAAATAGGGGACGGAAAAGGTACACTAGGGAAGCAAGCACTACGACCATCGGCTTGCGATGCAGAAGTCATCGTGTTGATAAAAGAAGTATTCCCTCCGTTTGCGTCCGGTCCGGATCGAGGTCGGAGAAGCGGGTAACGAGAAAGAGGGGAATCGTACAATGGAAAACTAGATCTTGATAATTCCGGAGCTGCTTCATTTCGTGATTGCGGCAATTGCGGCCGGAAGACCTATCGTCAACAGCAACCGCCAGTTTACATCAGCACACATCAGCACATCGGGCCACACGGCCACCATAACCAGCTGAAATGGAGCACGCACCTTTGCCGACGATGATGTTCCAGAATCACCGGCGGCCAAGGACTCTTGACGAGTATCCTCTTCCGATGAGCGAACCTAAGCATGTGATCACGGTGGCGCATGGGGGGAGAGGGGGAAAGCAAAAGGGGGAGAAGTTAGGAAGGAGGAAGCAAGTCAACATGAGATAGGGAATAGATTCTTGCCGCTTGTTCAAATTGTCTTTCTCCAGTAATTACCAGGTCTAAGAGTACAAGCACCCAGGAACGGAAAACGCCGTGAGCATGGGCCAAAGGGCGAAATAATGACTGGCAACATACCTTGCTCATCTTCAGAGTCTCCGTCTTGCACGGAATGATCGTGTCCTGCAACCCCCCAGTCAAACACCCACCAGCGGCGATGAAAGCGAGACCGGACCAGTAGAGCCCCGCACAATAAAACCAAGAGGGAGAACGAACCAAAGGTCAGAGTAAAAAAAAAAGACGAAAAGGACAGTAATCGAAAAAAATATGATCAAGATAGATTTAAGATTGAAAGGAGTGACATCCACAGGAGGGGAAGGAGAGGGGGGGGAGAGAACAAAAAAGTATATCAGCCGGCTGTCGGACTGGCGAAGAACCGAGAGAGAGAACCAATGGGGAACGTCTCTTGGGCTGACATGTCGTTTCCGTTGCCAGTGATGCCAACTGCGCTAAAGGAGTAGACCGCAGAGATCTGGGCGCCTGACTTCTCGTCGACCACTGCTACCGAAATGGGTCAACGCACACTCAGAACCAATAAGAGATCGTCGTGAAAGTCGACAAGCCCAGACTAATGAAGGTAGTTAAATGACAAATGACACGAACCATGTCCTCTTGTCAATTCGGGATGGTGTGATTGGTTGTTCTCTTGCGCTTGTGACGACAGTAACGTCGACGAATTTTGAAAACTGGTTGATGCAGTAGGTGCCTCTTCCTGTTTTATGGCCATCGTATCTTCTGGTACCTGTGCCTCGATGGTAGAAAGGGTCGCCAGTGTTGCCTTCCCAGACATCTACGAGTAAACTAAATACCTCTTGGGCAAAGATTTCGAAGGACCTACAGCCGCAAGTTTCTTTAGTCTCAGCTCCTCCCTTTGAGCGATCAATTGTCGCATTCTTTTGATCTCCTCTTCCTTCTCCGCTAGCGCGTTCGTCGTAGGTGATTGCCCTATATTACTGTTGGTAATACCGGATGACGCTAGAGACGAAGACATCGACTGAGTCGCGGTGAGTCGCGATGGAATGCGCGTGGTAAAGGCTGCGTTGCCTGCCGGAGAGTACTCCCGGTTTTCGGTATAATCTCCCCTCACTTGGTTGTCACCATCGTCTTCACTGTCGCTCAGCTCGATTACGCAACGGCGCGTACCGCTAATTCCAGCGAAACTGCCAGTTTTCCGCTTAGAGAGTGGGTTAAGATATGGGGCTCCATTGGAGTAACCATTGGCGGATCCACTGCCATGACTGCGAGAAGGTCCTGGGACACTGTCGAAATCCGCAAAGTCTGACGCCACGGGACGCTTCATGCCACGGCGCTGTGGATAACCAACGTCTCCGTCCAGGCTTACGTGGCTTGAGTTGCCTTGAAGGGTAGGAGTAGGCGAGCCTGTGCGAGTCTTGTCCGCGGACGTGGCTGAGCTCCATACCATACCATTGCCGGTGGCGCCCGGAGTGTCGGTCCCGGTGGGCAACGCCACAGGCGAGTAATGATCGATAGGAATGGTCGCGTTAAAGGAAGACTTGGACTGGACTAAAGGAGGTCCGGTCGAGGAAGTGGGCGTGTTTCTGGATGCGCCGGTTGAACCAGGGATTAAGCCGTCAATAACCATACGCTCCGAGCTCGACGAGGAAGCTGCGCCAGTAGAGGATCCTCGGTCATGCTTATCGTTTTCGCCGGTATCCAGATGCTGTGTAGGCCCAATGGTCTTCAAAAAGTCGTCAACAGATTGCACGGGAGCAGCGCTCATATCCATGTCTTCATCTTTGGATAGAGTGACGAAGCCAAAAGATTCTTGTCGGGCCTTTCGGGAGGCGATGGCGGCCTTGCGGGCCAACAGTTCCTGGCGTCGTTGTTGCTCTATGGCATGCAACAGACGAGAGTTGGAAAGATCAGCGGACGACGGTGAGCTTGGTTCAGCCTTGATGTACGGAGAAGGGTCGGGAGAGGACATCCGAGTGTCGATGCGTTCCATGCTCACACGGTCGGTAAGCGAGACCCGTGCTGGGATGACGGATGGAGGGGGCATCGTGGAGGACGAAGAATGTAACGAGCGCGGGGACAAGGATGGAGAAAGTGGGATGAGTGCGAGCATCTCGGGCGTTGGGTACGGAATGAGCCCACTTGTGTCCAAATTGCTTGGAAGGCGTAGATTGAGCTCCGAAAAAACGTAGAAGATGACGTGTCTGCCTAACCCGCATTCCAGGAGGTACTCTGGAGGGACGCCCCAGCCAAGGAGGTCAAGAACGATGTCTTTGGCGGTGTTGTATTGGTCTTGGGTCACTGGGAGTCAAGTGAGCACCGAGCATGACTAGCGACGAGTGACGACGAACTGGAGAGTCCTGGCCTGACATGATTGGCATCCAGCCGGTAGGTGGACGTTTCGAGCACGAATGGCTCCAGACTGGCAGGTTGCCATGGCTGAGCGTCGGACGGTTCCAGAGGGGAAGATATTGGAGGTTCGACGGCGGACAGGGGCGCCGACAATTCAGGCCTCGCGGGCTCCTGGGGCGGCCGTTGTCTCAGCCTCGGGGGTGGAGTGGGTGACCGTCGTGGTGGAGGCGAGGACTCGCTGTCGCTGATCTCGCCCTCTTCGCGAATCTGGCCGTCTTCAATGTCCTCTGTCGGCTCTGGTGCAGCGGGGGCCGCAGGGTCGTCGTGGCCATAGTCGAGCGAGAAGGAGGGCTCTGGGGCGAGGCGGGGCGGAAGAGCAGCGGCATCAGGATCGACCCTGCGGCGCTTTCTCGAGAGGAGGGCGGCTGCGCGCAGGGAGGAGGCGATGTCCGGGGCGGGGGCGGTTGGCTCGACGTCGGGGTCCATGATGGTGGTGGGAGCAAAAGGTGGGAACGGTTCAGCCACCCGCTCGCACGGACCACGATGCCGCTCAACTACTCCAAGTGGGACCAGCTCGAGCTGTCCGACGACTCGGACATCGAGGGCCACCCCAACGTCGACAAACGGTCCCTCATCCGCTGGAAACAGCGCGACATCCACGAGAAACGCGAGGCCCGCAAGCACAAGATCGAGGCCCTCAGCGCCGAGATCGCCTGCAACGACGTCCTCCGTCCCCGCCTCGCAAAAATCAGGCAGCGCATCGCTGCGGAGGGCGATGCAGACGAGCCAGAGGCGGGCCGCGCGCTCACCGGCCTCCCCTTCTTCCAGTACCTCGTGGACCGTCTCCAGTCCGATCCGTCCCCCGCAGCGCCGCCCACCAACGCCAAGGATCAGCCCACCTACGATGCCATGATCCTCTCCCTCCTTCTCCAGATATACGACACCGTCAAAGTCCTGCCCCAGGACGAACAAGAGGCGGCTATCCGCGATGGCATGGAGAAACACATCGCCCAGCTCTCGGAGCACACGCGCGAGCTCGAGGCGGACCTCGCAGCAGAGCTCAAGGAGCAGAAGAAGCACATCACTAGCGACGACATCCACGAGGGCTGGGAGAGCAAGGTATCCCAGCCGCCCCTGCCTGTCCACCGTACTAACCCCTGGCCAGTACGTCCCTCCCAAGCCCGCCCCGCCCCCGATCAAAAACGCGATCACCGATGCGACACAAACGACCAAGACGGCCAAGACCACCACCACGACCTACGAAGTACTCAACCCTGATACCTCCTCTCACACTGCCGCAGGACCCCCCTCGTCTCCAAACGTTTCCAACGAAGAGGACGAGCAGCAGGAAGATCTGCCAGAGCTCACCCCATCCCTCGCCCGCTTCTCCCGCTTGCCGCTCTGGGACCATGCCCAATCGTTCGCTTTCATACAAGAAAATCGCGATGTCGTCGTTCCAGGCGCATCCGACGCCCTCCTCGTCGCAGCATTTCAGGCCGAAACCGACGGGCGCGAGAAATACGCGAAACAGTGTGTCCATCAAAGTCTGCTTTTGCAATATTGCGACAAATTAGGCCGCGATGGCGTGAGGTTGTTCTTCCAGAAGTGGGTCGTTGCCCTTTCCGCGTGGTAACATCAAGATTAATCGTCCCTTCAGGATGATTGCAAATGATCCGCGCGCTGTATCCATATTCGTCAAAGACGTCGAGGATACCTATGCCCATCTCGTCACCCGTGTGGCAGCCGCCTCCGCTGAATCCACCGCTTCGTCACAGAAAGAACAAATCCAACTTGTAGCCGAGAATCCAGAGACCAGCATCAACTTCAATGTACCTGACGGCCCGCCTCCCGACGATCTCGTTCTCGAGGGACCTGGAACGGAGGACCTGGACATCGAGGAAGTGCGTAAAGCGCTGACGATGCGATGGTCAGTCTTCGAGGGTTTCCCAGAAGCGCTCAAGGATGCGTTGAGGGTCGGGACACTGGAGGCAGTGAACAAGGTGCTCGCGGAAATGGACGTGTCAGAGGCCGAAGACGTGGTTTCGAAGCTGGAGTTGGTAGGAATAATGAGCTTCGCAGAAGGTGGCATAAGAGATGAGACTGGCAATGCAGAAAACGTCCAGGATGTGGAATGATTGCCTTGTGCGTCTGTCCACATCATTTCATTTCCCGCAGGGGAGAATGGGGTATTACAGTGACCAGACTGTAATTTAGAATACATCAAACAAGCTGGTCCAATGTATTTGCTGCATCATAATCATTCCTAGTAGACTAAGAGACGAAGCTAATGAGTATTGGACATTTCCGCGACGTTTCAGACAAGTTCTTCGCCTGCTTCAGAATATACGTTGCCGCTGAGCCCGTATGCCAAGCCGAGAGCTACTCTTGCAGCAGCCTTCCTTCTCTCCTTAGCTGGCATCCCAGCAATCTCCTCCTTCAACCCTTGGAGCGCGCCAAACACGGCCTGCAAGTCAAAGCGCTCCAGATCCGCCTCCCCCATCTCGACATCAAGTTCCTCGCCGAGATAATCCTTCGATGGCGCACTACTATGCAGTGCACTGGGATTCTCGATACCTCGTTCCTGGGTGGGAGAGAGGGTGAGAGGTACCGTCCCAAAGATTCTGCGCGAGGTTTCCACGATTTCGACCTGCGAAGGCATGTCTTCGTCTGCATTATCATTGCCATTGGATAACCGTTCCAAAGTGATCGACTCCTTGTCAGGTTCTGCAAGGTCTGACATAGAGCCGAGGGATGTGTAAGATTCGCCGGGTGCCAAGCGAGTCGTGTCGAAGCTTGCGTGACCATCGAAAGTAGGAGTCGAACGCCCGGACGAAGCGGAGTTGAAACTAAAGGTGGAACTGAAGCTCACGGGCGCAGGAGGTGGGAACCTCTGCGGAGACGAGCCCGAGGAAGACTGATGGATGCTAGTAGAAGCTGACAGCGAAGCAGAAACGAAGGAGGTAAAATCATCGTCGAAACCAGCTTTAGGAGTGGTAGGGCGCGAATTTTCAAGAAAACCGCTCAAGGAAGGAGACTGCGTTCCTGGAGTGACGACAGTGCTCCATGGGACGTCTTCGTCCTCACCACCCGCCGCTTCTGTATCCTCCTCGAGCCAACGTTCAAGTTCCTCGAGCTCTCGTTGCATAGAATCCCCAGAGATCCTTTCCCCGACTAGCCGTACAAGGTTATGATAATCATCTGGGGAAATAGCGGGTTTGGTGGGGCCTGTCGTCTTGATCCGTTTGGAAGGCTGCCGGATCATGGATGGCCACATGACGGTACTTAATGCATCGACGACGCGGAGTATGCCAGGGATACCTAAGAACAAAATATGAATACTGCAGAGAGGAACAGAAAGCTGGAGGCTCACCCGAACGATCGAGCGAAGGGACCTCGGTGTCTGGAACGTCGACGAATTCGAAGCCTTGGGAAGACAAGTAGGCGTCGATGTCATAGTCATCCTCGACCTCTGCGGACGACGTCGAGCAAGTGTACGGGAGCCTGATGGCAAGGGCAACCTCGAACTGAGATGCGTGCCGAGACAGTTTGCGGATGTAGTCGCGATAAGGCTATAGAAGGCGGATCAGCGCGACGACGAACATGGACACGGAGGCGTACTTCGCCTCTATTCCAAACGAACAAGACGGCAGGAACGGGGGGCTCGTCTTGGGCCCAGGAAGAGAGCGTGTGGACGAGGAAGTTGACCTCCGCCGTGTAGTACTTGTTCACGATCGTCCACGGCACGACGGTGGCCTGGTCGTCGATGACGGCGTCCTTGACGACTCCTGGCATCGCCAGTCAGTGGGGCTCGGAGCAGAGGGCAAACGACATGCTTCGCAAGAGCTCGCGGACGGTCTCCGTCGTCGACGCGATGGCGAGGATCGCACAGTCGGTCATCTCAGCGTCAACGTTGCCAACGAAGACGCCACCTTGTCGGTCATATTTCGGTAACTCACCTTCACAGGGAGATTGCGACAGCCGACTAATGCGCTGCGTCGGCACACGACACGCCAACAAGGACCGATGGTGAGCATCAGTTTACGCCCTTGTCACGATGACCGTTGTCTCCCCGTGATGTCCAACTACCACACCCCCCTCAATCCTACCATGTCAACGTTTGACGCTCCAAGCAGCAACTTCAGTCAGGACAGTCATCCATGACGCTCGAGGAAAGAAAGTCTCGACGTCAGCGGGTTCCAGTTCGTCAACTACCACAGTGTCATGAAAGACATCACCGATGAGGACAAGATCAAGTCTGTTTACTACGTTGAAGACATCCCAAGAACCGGCGCCGAGATCAGAGAGCATCTCCCAAGACTCCTTGTGGTCCAGTGGTCAGTGTTTTCCTGATGCCCCACAGCAGGCTTTCTCATAATTCCTGTTGTATATTAATGAATTCACGTCGACCAGACATTCGCCCCGGCTTCTTTGCGCGTAGAGCCTCATCTCCCGGTCGCGGCTGAGCGGCTCTTCAAGAGTCGATACCGACATTCGGAGATGTGTTTAAGGCGCACGTGTCGCTGGACATCCATTCATCTGTCTTCTATGCTTACTGTCAATCTCGTGGCCGACTACCGCACCGTCAACATCGATGAAGACCTCGTTTCGACCCGTCACATCTATCCACGTTGGGAGGGTGCCACCCTTGGTATCAACTACCGGTCCCGATTACAAGCGATATCAAGCATTTCCACTCTGAAGTCGACAAGACATGCTTGACACCTCACTCGGCATTCCATGACAGCACGAGTCCTGTTCATACTCCTTCATTGGAATTAGGGCGTTGGTGTCATATAGAGTAAGAGTCCTACGTTGTACGCCTACCGCTATCATGATCTTATCGTTATCTGCTCGAATTTTTCCATGTTTATCATACCTAATACACTCTTAAGCCACTGCTCTGTAGCTTCTAGTAGGACATGCAAGGGATACAACATATATGCAGGTTATCATGCAGCAGTAGGTTCAGCAGTGCGCGCAGTCTCCAGCGTGTTCGCGTACTGGAATTCGCCAGAGTTTTCGTACTGAGAGTGGGGGGTTAGAAGGACACTGCATACTAAGGCGCCACATACCTCCCACATGTCGATAGCAATCTCGCAGCTCTCGCGGACGACGGTAGGCGAATCGTCCCTCACCATCCATTCTTTCAAGTGGGGGAGCACTTCTGGAATCGCAATACCACCAAGAGCCTCTGCTGCTTCATGTCGCACCATGTCGCATTCATTCCCGTCTTGAAGAACCTTGATCAAGGATGGCACGGCGTGGGCCGACAACAGTTGACCAAAGACAAACGCAATCT
>JBBPTU010000209.1:7924-33602 GCA_038094295.1 Tylopilus aff. beelii | reverse complement strand
CACAATCGCCGATCTATTTCAACCGCCGCGAGGTCAAGGAAGCGATTCATGCACCGCTAGACACGGACTGGGTCGAGTGCGCCAACGTCGACGTATTCCCGCACGGAGATAAGAGCCCGCCTCCTGCCATTTCAGTCCTCCCAAACGTGATCGAGAGGAACGTGCGAACGGTGATCGTGCACGGACTGGCGGATTTCATGTACATCGCGCAAGGGTACGTCTCGCCCACGTTCACATCGCCCATCGTGCGATGACCGCCCCGCCAGGACGCGCATCGCGATACAAAAGTGAGTCCGAGGCGCATACGAGCACGACGGGCTCACGCACCCTCGTGGCACGACAGCATGACGTGTGCGTGTCTCTGCGACGACGTCGGCGTCCATGTCTCAGCTTCTTTCCAGGGAACGGATTCCAAGGATTCCAGACCCCGATCGCCGACGATAGCTTCGTCGTCGACGGCATCGGCGCGTACGGCCGTATGCACTCGGAGCGTGGACTAACGTTTTACGAGGTCGCTCTCAGCGGACACATGGTACCACAATTCGCGCCCGTGGTAAGTCGCCATTTCCTGTCGGTATCGGTCTCCGTGGCTGACGCGTCGTTTGATAGGCGGCTTTCCAGATAATGGAGTACCTGATGGGCATTAGGGATACCCCTTAGCAGGGCGTCGCACTTTGTTCGCGTTTTGAACCTTTTTGTTATGTAACCCGGATCACCCAAGATAGCAACAAAGATACGGTTGTTGTGCCGTGGGAACACCAGAGGGTCAAAACTAGATCGACCACGTTCAAACGGTTGCTTTGGCGCTCTCATCCTTGACCTAGATCTCACCTTTTATGCGCGATGCCTTTGCAGAACGTTTTCATCTCCGCATCCACGCTGGCAGGGCATCTGCTGCCGCTACCGGCAACGGGGGATGGCAGTACTGGATGTCCGGCACGGTCTAGCGATAGCGTGCATTCTCCATGCGGGGTCCGACTCGGGTGTCTTAAGTGCCTTCGAAATTGTGCGTGCTTGACAGGCCATGGACACCCGTTCCAGTTCGGCCACTCGAAAGAATGCACTCCCGGGCCGGTCCGGGGTTTGAGCTGGTACTGATACGGACCTCTTGCCATTTTTCGATGGTGGTTGCTGCTCGGGGATCCCGGAGAAGGAAAATGAGTATAGGCTAGAGTGGGCCCCACCCTATCGAGTAACTTGAAGGACCAACAGGTTGTCGCGCGCAGAATCGAAATGTTGGCCACGTCGACAGTTTTGGCATCGTCAGCGAGACGGGACGATACGACGAACAATGGACGAAACGGTGTCGTATTTCTGTACTGGCACAGGTTGACGGGACATGCTGGAGTAGGGGAGAGACCTTGCGAATGGACGCGGAGCTATTCTACAAGAAGTGGTTTCTTGCTCGCCGTCCCAGACCCGAGTATCCAGCGATTTGCGTTCTGTGGAGCGTGTCATCCCACTGGCATATATCCAATAAATATCCAAGCTTCATTAGACTTTTAGTGTGGCTACCCTTTTCTGTATGCAATATATATCCACCCGTGTCAGTAATCTTCGTCCTTGTTACTTCTTTCTGCCTTCCTCCTTTTCGAGTTTTTCCCCGCGTTCGTTTTCGCCTACATCGAGCCTGTGATCCTTTCTCTATGCCGCACAAATTGTTTCAACAGCATCCATAATGACTCCGACTGTGCAGTGGTTGGCCCACGCACAACACTCGGATATCTCGGTCAGTTTACTTGGCCAGGAAGCATAGGTCGTGATGCTTACTCGTGCTCGCCTACTCGAGTTGAGCCCGTCCTTCCTCCAAGGGTATCTCCTCGATGCCCTCTGTTTCCTCATTCTGTTCAACATCATGAACCGCAAACTCGATCTCAGTACCGCCACGGCCGGAAGACAGACCAAATCCAGAGTCGATGTCACTCCCATATCCGCGGTGAACATCGTGAGCGTACATCTCCCGAATACTCAGGATGAACCGAGGACTCAAGATAAACGCGGGCATCAATTGCAGGATCATTGATAGTGCCATTCCCCATCTTCCTGGTGCGGAGTATCTAAAGATGGATAGTGCATTGAAAAATGTTAGAAAGAAAATGCTATAGCAGAAGGATACAGTTAGTTTTGTTGATAATTTACGTGCCTGTGAGTTTGGATAGCAGTAGCGGATATGAGGGGAATAACTGGATGTGGACATACGCTATGAAGGACAAAATCCCCTGCTTTACGAGCAAGTTCATGTACCGGTTGACCTGCCACCGCCTCGTGGCACGGTACATCTGATGGGACTGTCTCACAAATTGGACAATCCCGAGCACAGACACGATGCCGGCGTGTGTCGTCTGTAGGATGTCGCATGCTGTTGTCAGAACAGGAAACTTCCAAAACAAAATGCAAATTGGTGTGTCGAGGACCTCGATAGTGCTCACAGTCCCTGTGCCGTAATGAAAGAATTGGATTAGTGAAGCCCCAACATCTGACCAACACTAGCCACGTACAATTCTTTGGATCAGAAGATAATGCATCGCCGAAGATAGTCAATATCATCTCTATGGAAAAGGACACAATGAGAGTCCTAAGAACGAGTCTTGATCGATTATACATTGCCCAGACACGGAGGATCATTGTGACTGCGTTTAATCATAGTTTACCTCTCCTGAAAATGAACTACACAACAACTCACAATCAGCAGCACCAAGAAAAAGAATGAATGTCCAGTCAACCACAATTGGTAGTATGACTCCGCCTAGAGTCGGATTAGAGAGGTCTGGAGGACTTGCATAAGTGTACTTACATTCTCTATGAATGCATTGAATTGACATTGAACAATTGCATTCCAAAGCCTCAAACGACGATATAATGGATACGCACGACTGCACGTAGGTGCTTCAGCACACACATTGGTCAGAGAAATTAGGGGGAACATACTCACATTATTAGTAGGCATGAAGGTGCTTGCGACTTCGAGCAAGGTCATAATCTGGTCGACTTCAAGTTCACATAAATATCAGACTTACTGAGGCAATTTGTACTGACGGGTCCCCTAATGTCAGTGTCTACATACTGTGACAGTAACTATCGACTTACAAAACATTGCATAAGCCTGCATATCGGACCTATTAGTTGGATAATTCGAGTTGTTAGCTTGCTTCACGTCCCATCAAATTCTGAAAAGACCGAAGATACACACTAAAAGGAATAGTATTGATACCCATGTCCAGGGCCTGGTCTGCGGTCATATCAGGAGTGCACTACTGTCAGCCTGAGCATGTCTGCTAACCCAGATATATTCTACCTACGAAATGTCAGATGAAACCGTGTACATAATACCAGAAAGTTACCTCATCGGAGAATGTGAGGACTGACAATGATAGAAGTTAGCATGTCACGTTTGATTGATTGGCGAACCTCCCAGTGTTACTCACCATAATCATACCCTACTGCGGTGAGAATAGCAACTAAATGAAATGGTGACATTCCGAGTTACCCCCAACAAGTGTGGAGGAACATACGGTTCGTATAGTCACCTAGTTGGAGATAGGCCACCAACGTAGCATCTGACATGGTTTTGACAGAAACGAGGGAAATTTCTGGTTGAAATTGGGGCAGCCTGAGACTGGTGATTTTATACTCTCATTACGGAGCAAGTCATCCAGTTGTAATTATAAGCACTGTTGAACAATGATCAATACTAAAACAGGACAGACACTATGAAAACAAACCTGATAGATACTGGCGTGGCAGAGTGTGGAAGTCAGGATGCGGCTAGATCAATCCGAAAGATCTCAGTTTGATATGATGAAGACGCGCCAGCGAGGCTGAACGAGGCCAGTGTATCAGAGATATCATTCGGTGATGGACAAGGCAGCCCTCGATTGGACGACAAGACCCTACCGTTCCATGACTACGGACGTGAGAGTCATTGCAGTGTCACGGTGCATCATCTCCGAACGAGATAAACATCTGGGAAGAATCAAGGTCCATGTCATTAAACCTGTCTGTTCAATGCTAGCAGGCCTGCACAGGCATCGCCATTGAATCGAGTGAAATCAGGAATACATGATTCAACTTACCGTGCCAGTGCGATCAGATATTTCTGGTGATGCAGGTCTCACGCGCGTTCACATCGCCGGTCGTGCGACGACCGCCCGCCAGGACGCGCATCGCGACACAACAGTGAGTCCGAGGCGCACACGAGCACGACGAGCTCACCCACCTTTGCGGCACGACAGCGTGTCTTCGCGAGGTCAGAGTCCACGGCTCTGCTTCTTTCTAGGAACAGACTGCAAGAATTCCAGACCCAGATCGTCGACGGCATCGGCGTATACGGTCGTATGCACCCGGAACGCAGACTGACGTTTTACGAGGTCGCGCTAGGTGGACGCATGGTGCCACAATTCCGAGTCGCACCTGTGGCGACTCGGATGGCCATCTCCGTGGCTGACGCGTGGTTTGGTAGGCTTTTCGGTACTCGAAATGCCGCCTGCAGCGGCAGAAATCTTGCTTGACGGCCTCTGGCCTCTGCCAATCGCGGGCAACTATTTTCATACACCTGAGGTGGCAGTTGTAAGGTGTAGACCAAAGCCAATACGACTAGTCTAAGGCTACCATAGAAGGAAAGAAACTCCGTCAGTCACTCAGTCCTCACAAGTATGGATCTGAGAAACCTTGTCGAGCAAGCCTTGGCAAGGTGACCTAATGGGATACCTCCGCAGGGCGCGCCGCACTTTGTTCGGGTCTTGGACCGTTTCACGAGATCGGATCACCGGGGATAGCAACAAATGCGGGCCGACGTATTCGCGCGGCCGATCCTAGTAATACGAAGGAGCGAATGGGTACAGTACGATACAACCAGCTACGTAGGTACATGCAGACACTAGAAGCTACACAACAACGGCGTCGCGGCCGCTTTCCAGGAGAGCAAAGAGAGATGATACAGACGAGCGATGGAAACAGCGGTACACGAGTCCACGTATGGTCACGTCTCGTTTGAACGCAGTCCGAGAAAAAAAGGAGCGTGTCGACAGCACGTGAAATGGTTCGTGAGAGACCA
The DNA here is from genome assembly GCA_038094295.1 of Tylopilus aff. beelii. Taxonomy (NCBI): domain Eukaryota; kingdom Fungi; phylum Basidiomycota; class Agaricomycetes; order Boletales; family Boletaceae; genus Tylopilus; species Tylopilus aff. beelii. The sequence continues at coordinate 28,549 of JBBPTU010000209.1, read as the reverse complement.
AAAGAAATAACCTTGCCATCGGGTCGATGCAAGGCACGTCTATGGCGGCATCGTTCGGAAACGAGGCTCAGAACGCGAGGAACACGACCGAGGCGGCAGCACTCAAGACGAGCGCGGCATGGACGCCGGCCATCTCGCGGGCCGCACCACTGCTTTGACCCGTGGCCTGCGGTGCGACCGAGGACGTCTAGACGCACAAACGAAACGTGAGCGTGCCATCGTCGATGCCGAAAAAGTGTCATACGTACGTGAGTCGCCGTTGACACCGAGGTGGCGCTGAGCGAGCTACCGTGGTGAGTAGAGTGTGCGGTCGAATCTGCGCTCGGGGTGCTCGTTGGCTCGACGAGAGGTGGTTGAGAGAACCGGGAGGCCGTGGGAACGCTGTCCAGCGCGTGGAACAATGGACGTCCAAACTGTGGCACCGCAAACACTATGGAGACAATGTTAGAGACAAGCGCGTGAAGAGGATGGGGGGAACTGACCAGAAGTCATGGAGAGGAAGACGCAGAGCAGGGAGAGTACTTGGAGCATCATTCCAGCGGTGACAGAGGTGGAACGGAAGAGAACCATCTTCATAGCTTTTTTGCAAAGTGGCACGAATGAAAGAAGAGGGCCTGCTCCAGCTCAACTGGTGGACAAAGACAAAGGTCGAGGAATGCGAAACGCTTCACCCGCGAGGATACTGAAGAAAGGGAGAGAAGTCAACTGCAGCTATATACGCGCCGTTGGAGGGGGTTTAGTCGTATAAGACGCGTCATAAAGGGAACGAAATGTGAGATCTGATGACATTTTCAGCAGAACTGCCGATCGAAAATCATGCGAAGCCACACGGGGCGGCGCGGAAGCCAGATGCGTACCTTGATTGAGCCCACCCAGCTGCACTTGAAGGTTCCATAATTGTGTCATTCCTTGTAGTTGCGTAGAGACTGCGAATTTCTCGGCGTCTGGGAAATAGAAAAATGTGTCACGGACAAACGCATGTCCAAATTAGGAATACAAGCAGGCGTCTCACTTGCGACCAGCCGTGTTTGTCAGGGTTTGGTCTTGCGTTTCTGTGCCCTCGTTGTAATCACCAAGACTAGGTCGCATTGCAAGTAATGTAAAAACCACAAGAACATACTATACGGCAAGAATCTTGAGAACAGCAACTTCTCAGTCCACGTCCTCGATGCGTTCAGACATCCGGTGTGACGCCATGTGCGGAACAGACGATGCTGGACCTGACGAGGGTGGTCTCGTTCCCGACCCGGACGCGCCGCCACGGCTCGTGCTGCCTGACGCCGCACCCCTGCGCGCCGTCGCCTTGCCCTTTGCGAGTGCGATGGTCAGACGTTGCTTCTCGCAAAACTCTCTAAACGCCTCGAGCGCGTCAGAAACGTGCATTTTGCTCGGCCGGTCGCCCAGCCTGGAGGTCGTCAGCCGACACGACTCGCAAAAACGGTCACTGCCGTGACGTACCGTGCGGTCATCTCTTCCACGATGTCGTTTGCTTGCAGGAATGGCATGTCGGCGACGAGTTTGGTGTAGACTTTGAGCAGCAGGGCGGGACCGCCTCTGATGGCGACCGCGGTGTCGACCCATCCCTGCAGCCGGGCCTTGATGTTTGGTCTAAACTCTTCTCTCAAGTCGTCGACCTCTGGTTCGTCCCCGTCCAGTTCAAAGAAGCCCAGCATGTCACCGTCGTCGGCACCATCGACCCCCGGAAGTGGCAAGCCAATCATGAGTGCAGCGAGCGCCATGGGATGTGCGCTATCGGCGTGAGGTGTCACGACGCCCTTGACCCATCTTGTGACGCGCGTTCGGCGTGTTTGCGAGCCTTGGAGTAGCGCGAGGATCTGTTTCAGTTCCGTTTTGTTGATTTCGGAATCGATATTGCAGAAGCAGAAGCGAATGGCAGCGTTGAATACTTTGGCGACGTCCGTGAGCTCTTCTTCGATGATGGATATGGCAAGAGTGCGATGGGAAGGGTTGCTTGACAAGATGAGAGTCGCGAATTGCAGTGACGGGGCGTCCTGTGGGCGCAAAAGGTGCCTGTGGGCCTTGATGAGAACGTCAATGCTGTCTATTCTGTTATTCAGGGACATGATACGTAATGCGGAGGAAAAGTTGTCAGACGAGTGGCCAGCCACGGACATGACGAGGGGATGGAGTTCCTCTTCAAGCTCTTCTTCGTCTTCGGCGATGGCAATCATGCTAGTATATAGTGGGGCTGATGGAGCGACCTTGAAAATATTGAGGAGGGCAGCGTGAACTAGATCTCGCAGTCGGGGCTGTTGGTCAGCGATGCGCCACGACCAATGAGCCGCGTGGAGGCTGCTTGGATAAAGGTCGTCGCATATAGAGGACCAGTCATCCGAAACGTAATTCTGGTCGCCGTCGTCGTCGACAGTGTCGTACCGTTCAGCGAGATAGTCTAGATCATCCTCCTGGGATTCGTCGTCATAGTCGCTGGATGCTAATCGAGATGTGAGAAGAGTGCAGGAAAGAAGGGACGGAAGGACCCACATTTGCTACCGCCGCGTAGGAGTTGCTCCAGGGCCCGCCAGCCGAGAAGGATGCGGATGTCGTCTATCATGTCAGGGACCGCGCTTCTCTGACGTTTCGTGCCGGTGGCGAGGACGGCCACGAAGAGATCGCGCCATATCCATAATACAACGTTCTCGAGGCTGTGTGCACCGTTGAGCAGGAAGGACTTGACGACCTTGCCCGTGGATCTCGTTATCTTGACGGGGGCAAACATGGTCACGTAGGAACATTTGCAGCTGTAGATGGACGTTAGGATTGGAAGGGGAGACGGCGGAGAGACGTGCCCTCCGCAGCCGTTTCCGATCTGGTCAAGGGCATCGCAGGCGAAGAGCAGACAGGCGTGCGCGGCGGAAAAGTCGGTGCGGAACTCGAAGACGACCTTCCAGATGTCGTTGAGCCATCCGGCGAGACTGTGGACGGCCTCTGCGAGCAGCTGCTCCTTGCGGGACCGCTCCTTGATGACGGCGCGTTTGGCGTCACGAGAGAGCTCGAGGAGGAGGGCGGCGATCTCCTCCTTCTTTGCCTTGAGATCCAGGGCGGGCATGCGCGCGTGGCGTTGCTGCATCTGTGTGGCTTTGGCGGTCGCACGATTGCGCCTGTCCCTGGAGACGAGGTCGAGCAGTGGGGCGAGGTGCTTCTGGACGAGAAGGTGCTGGGAGTCGGGCGGGAGGGCATCGTAGATCCGGAGGAAGGCGGACGAAGAAGACTGGGACAATAGCGCGGAACGACGGGCGCGTCTCTTGCTGGACGGCATTGTGTTGTATGCTACGTCTCCATTCCAGACTGTGGTCGTCGGAGATGAGACTCGGCTCTGCCTCGAGGCACTTCCATTCGGGGTGCCGACCCCTTGTGTAGCTGCACGCAACGTTGTCGCCGAACCACGTTGGAAACGCGCGTACGTCTTTCTCGTCTTGTTATCAGCGCACCGATCTCACCTTTCTTTTGTTCTCTTCCCGTCAGAGGCGCATCTTAAAATCCATGTCCAGTCACTCCCCGCACCGATCCAGAAAGTCCCAGATGTATCCTGCCCTACAGAGTGAGTCCTCGTGCCAGATCACGGTGATTCCACTCCCCGGTGCTGTGTCCCCTTTTACGTCCATTCCCCTCCCCTCCTCCCCCCCTGCAGATCCCCTTCCGTCCTCTTTGCACAGCAACGGCCCCTGACCATTTTCTTCGTCCCAGGCTCGTCCCAGAACTCGCCACCCCGTGAAATGTCCCCTTCTCCCCGGGACAGGCAGCGGACAATGAAAGCACAGTCCATGCCGATCGTCCCATCAGTCATGCAAGTCTTCAACGCGGCCAACGCCAACGTGCAGCCCAACCAGCGCCAATTGCAGCAGAGCCCCCCCTCTGCCAACCTCACCCTCCAGTCCAGGCGCTCCACGACACCACCCATGCCACAGCTGTCGAACAACGTGCCCAAGCCACCCTCTCTCCCAAGAGAAGACGCACCGGAGCATTACACTCCCCCCGCTCCCCCACTTCATTCCGTCAGCCAGCCCAGCATACACCAGCAGCAACCCCCTCAGCAACCCCCGCCTCCGACCCACGCTCACAGCCAACCCAACATCCACACCCACCCACCTGTGAACCCCACCATGGGCTACCCTCGCCCAATCAACAGGATGGCCCCACCGTTCCTCGCCTCCTTCCATGCCATGGAAGAAAACTGGCAGATGACCGACGAGCTCATGGCGGAGATCGAGCGCGCCGACTATGCACAGACCCTGAGTCAGCAACCTGCTGCTCCAGGAACGTCCGGCGTAGCATACGCCGGTGGCGCCCAGAGCGGCGCCGTCTACATCCGTGAAGCACCCTCTCCCCACAAGGACTCGGTCCTTGACCGCGTTCGAGCAGGCGAACTTTCAATCAACAGAGACGGGGACAGCCTTCAAGGGATCGCTGGTCCCACTGCGAGGAGACCAACTCGTGGCAGCGAGCGCGAACGAGAGCCTCAGCCGAGCGACAGCATCCAAGCTCGGAATCGTCCTCTCCCCGCTAGTCCCGGTAACTCACCCTCCTACTCTCCTCAGGGGCATCCTCAGGCACGGGGCCCTTCCCCGGATCGGATGTCGCCGCCTTATCACACTCCCCAGGGTTCTTCCGGCGAAAGTGCCACCGCGGGAGACTATGTCTCCATAAAGCGCGAGTCCTATCAATCTTCCACCGGTTCACATGCTCGGATCCCAACTCCCCCAACCGCCCGGAAATCTTCCAGCGCGAGTAACCCCGACAATACCCGCGCAACACCTCCCGCAGCCAGCAAACTTGCTAGCCAAACGCCACCCGTTCAGGCGATGAAAACTCGCACGCCTGACAAGTCGCTTCCTGTACAGGAAGAGCCCGAGGACGACGTCGCTGCCTCGTTGAAGGGCAGCACGGGTCACCTCCAGTATGACCACGGTGGAAACCCTCCTCACGATGACGACGACGATACGTTGATCGAGACCGAGACCGCGTACATGCGCTCCGGGAACGACAATGATCGCGATGGCGATTCTGGAAGTTACACTCCTCGCTCCCCTAGTGTAACCCTCCCGGACTCTTATTCTGCTCGCCACTACGTCCCTTCTCACCCAAACAATCGTCTCGCGAATCTCGCGAAACACCACCGCAATGGCTCTACCGATCAACTTGGCCTCCGTAGTTTCGACTCCGTCGTCAACCCCAAAGCCCAAGCCAGGGCATCTGAGGAGAGCCGTGAGTCACCCTTTTGTTCCGTATGGTTCGACGCTGAGCAGACCCGTGGGCCCTTAGAAGACACGTTGAAGCGACAGCAAAGCCGTTCTTTCAACGACAACCGGGATGATCGGAGTAATCGCGGCGTGGAACAACCTCCGACCCAAAATCAAAATCAACCTATTCGACCCCATCCTCTTCAGACTCAAGTCCACCTGGAAGACCAATATTACGATGATGCCGCGGCAGCATACCTCCAATCTTACTTCCAGTCTGTACGCCCCAACGCCCCGATTCCTCCGACACCGCACAGCCAGACCGCCGCACCATCCCCGTCTCCGTTCGTTTCTAGCATCCAACCCAGCCCAGCCCCTCCCGTCGGCTCCCCCTACCCGTATCCTTTCACCCACGTCCGTCGCAATCCATATCCCGTACATGCCGTCCCCACTGCTCCATCTTCCAATTATGACCCAAATCATCCATCTGTCATCGAAGAGCAGCTTGCCCTCCAGATGCAGATGTATGCGCTCAACAACAACAATGCGGCCATGACTGATTCCACCTTTTCACCCTCTTCGACGCCCTTCCCGGGTACGGTATACAATCCGTGGGCGTTTCTGCAAGCCTCGAGGGCGTTCGGAGGTCGACGATTCGATTCCATGAGTCTGCAATCCTCACCGAGTCATCAGCCTGTTAGTTTGCCTCTCTCGGGCAGTCGTGGAAGGGGCTTGAAACGGCGTGAAAAGTCGGTGAATCTACGGACGCCGGCTGCTGGGGCCAAACAAAAGGCGGTGAAGCCACCGCCGCGGGTAGAAAGTACGCAACCTAGGGACACGAGTCCCGAGCCGTACTCGTCGGGCGAAGAGACTGCGGGCGAAGCATACGAAGCACACGAGGAGCCAGCGTGGCCGAATGGTGATGTATACGATAGTGACGACGATGCGGAGTGGATTGACGAAGAGGGCGACAAGGACGAGCTGTTGGACCTCGAATACCACCCATCCTTTATCTCCAACACGGACAAAAGACGGCGCAAATGGGATTCCAGATGGGAAGCGCTACAGCAAGCTGTAAGATTCCTTTTTTTGTCTGTCACGCGCTGATTGATGTCTCGGTATCTAGTTCCAGACGTTGGATTGTGAGACGGACACGACGATGATCCTCCTCGCGGCGCCGTCTCACTCGACGAAATTACATACGATGACGTCGCGCGCTGTACGACGTGATCTGTTGATCAAATCCCCCGCAATGGCACAAATGCGCACTGCATTCAAAGGCATTGCCTCCCGTCGTAGCGCCACACGCTCACGCACAGCCACCGCTTCCATCCTCGAGCGCCTCCGCAGCTCGACGAGCGTTTCGGGCGATGGGTCCGATACATCGTCCGAGGCTCGAGAAGGCGATCTCAAACGTGCACTCGAGACGGCGCTGGGCAGTCTCGAAACGTTGCGGGTGATATACGAACACCGGGTATCACGATGGGAAGAGGAGATGGCACGGATTTCGGACGAGCGGGAAAGGGTGGAGCTGTTGTTGAGGCAGACGATTGGCGTGAGTTTACCGCCAGGGCCCAACGGCGCTCAAGTGGGGTTTTAGGCCGGCCGTACGGTCCCACAGGTAACTTATGCGATCGTGCGACCGATCTCGTTTTTTTTTGTATTGAGCTGGTCCTGGTCGTCGCCGTCGCTCGGACGCTCCTTTGTCTTCTCCATTCCTTGTTGTACTCTTCGTTGCCGTGCACGTCACATCTAGATATTACGATCGCGGGCTATGCTGTATGCTCTCTGGTTTCTCTGCTATGCCTCCACTATGCTTCGCTATGCCAAACACCCATGCTACCCTTCCCTCCATCTGTGCGGCGTGTGGTATTCAGACGCCCTAAAGCGTTCGCACGCGCGACGTCGATCGATTCGCGTCCCAGATGCGATATCTGCCAACGCAGGTATTGCACCCCGGACGGGAACCGACGAGTTCTCGGCTCGACCGAAGGAAAGAGAACACATTCTCGCGAACGGCGCAGCCCTGAGGTGGGTCCAAGAAGAGAAGAGGGTGGGTGCGATACGTGGGACCGCGTTCGGGTTTAAGAGTGGGACTGTGGACCACCACCATCAGGTTCTCGCGTGACCAGCAAGGGCGACCCACCGGGATTACGACAGGGAATAGGAGGCCGAGGTCAGCTGACGGACGTGACTCGGGTTCGTCCGCGCTCGCGCTGCTTCGACGTACGTACTCGGACCGGCTTGCTCGTTCCGTAGTGGCGTACGCCGCATCTTATCACGCAACGCCATCCCAGGCGGCATCCTGAGTTGACGTTGGTGTCGGTGACCGGACGACCGGATAGGACCGACTCGAGGCGAGCGCTTGCGGAACGAGTCGGCCGGTTCCCGGGCCACAGTCTGGTTGTCATCACCCTGGCAAGTATTGGTGGCAAGCGGACATGTGATGGCGACATGACAGAGTTCGAATCGGAGAACATTTCCGAGGCTTCTTTCCATTGCGTGGCTAACTTGAACATCTAGTCATGCGAAGCATGGTCCAAGAGCTTCCTGGTGGATTCAATGTGGTTCCGGAGCCCGTTTGTTGAGTAAACAAAAGCATACAATCTCCCTGGTAGATTCTCTTGAAGTGACCTCAGTAGAGGCGAACGATCATCGATTGTCCCGTAAACTGCTGAAATGCCATAATCTGACGAGTCCGTTTTCTGATGCTAACCCTGCCGTTTTGCTCTCTCCTTCAAAGCTCGTCGACCACGTTGTTGCCCTTCTCCCCTTCGGGTTGCAGCCCACCCTTTTTCTGACCTACCTTGCCCTTCAATTGCACGCCTGCGAGCCATTCCTCTACGATCGCATTGAACACATCTGGGAATTCCATGTGTGGCCAGTGAGCGCCATCCATTGTCTGCACATATAGCAAAGTCAACAAGCGGAGACCACACCAACATCAGGTGAATACGTCTGGATATACACATACCTTCGTAACGAGCCGTGGCAAGTAAGCGTCCACCTTTCCAAACTTGGCCACCATCTCCCAGTCCGCGACGGGGTCCTGTAGATGACAATTCGCTGATTCATCCCTCCCTGATGAGATACACAGATCAACACGTACCCCAAGGGGGAGGACAGAAAGAACGGGTTGTGATATCGTGAAATTTCCCTGGTCGTGTGCAGATTTCCACGTCCCGTACTTGTTCTGCCGCATATATCCTAGTGAGCAAACGCGTCAGGAATGAGAAGACTACTTACGCCGCTGGTATAGAATATCAGTGCTAACGGTGGATAAGCAAGTATCGTTAAACCATGCATCGAAAATCATTCGGGCCAACATACAGTGATCAAATCCTTGCTTGCTGAACCTTTGAACAAAATAATCTTCTTCCTCCTCCGAAAAGAATGGAATCGGGGGAATCTAACGAATACGTCTGAAACAGGAACGACGAAGGGTAACGAGACTCACCTCTATACCATCCCATGCTCCCATAAACGTTTCCCGACTGCGCAAGAAAGCTTTCGGAGGCGGGCTTGCGACACTCCTCAATGTACCTCTCAACGTGCGCCTGATGTCTGCATTCAGCTCGACAATAGCTTCAGATGTATTTCTGGCGAAAAATATTTGGTATGAAAGTGTCGGTATCATCCTTGCATTCGTCTCGATGGGTTGGAAGTCGCCCGAGGCTGGGAGGTACTTGTAGGAATGAGAAGGGTAGACAGCAATGCAGGTGTTCCGCTCACCGGAACCGTCACACCAATCACTGCAGAGAAAACGTCGGGACGTCTCCTTGCAGCCTCATAACACGCGACCGATCCCCAGTCGTGACTATCTCACACTACGGGTCAGCGCGCATCGCAAACAGACTCGAGTGCAGCCTACCCCATGCATATCGCAGAGGAAACGCCAGCGTGTTCCAGGACACACGTCAAATCCCCGGCGATATCTGCCATATTGCTCGACGACTGAATGTCGGCAGGGTGAGAGGACCCTCCGAATCCTCGGACATCGATGGCCAGCAGACGATAATCGTTCTGTGACGAATTCATGAGGGACGATCGATTGCACCGAGGAAATACGACATGCCTTGAAATGTTCTATTTGTCGCCCCCAGCTGCTCCAGAGACTTGGCCAACCATGGACCATCAAAATGGTCGTTTTCGCGGTAGGGTTGATATCGACGTATTCTGCGTTATAGGAGGTAGCATCGCAGAGCGCATGCAAGCAGGGGGGAGACTCGCCTATGGTAATGCCCATGGTCTCGTTGGAAACCCTATCGATCGCAGGACACGTAACCGCATTTATCTCGTACCCGCCTGGACTGAACGTGGCGAGGGCAAAGATGTGTGCTGAGTGCAACAACAGCAAGCCTGTGGTGAATGCGTAGAGTATGCGAAACATTTAGAAAGGTGGGGTGCCATACGGGCGAGATGATCCCTTTTATACTGTGGAGGGCTCAAGCGCTCAAGAATAGCCACGGAGAACAAGCCGCATGCCACACGAGACTAGTGCATACACAACATTATGACAGCACGCAGGCCAACCCAGAAGTCGTACAGCTTTGCCCAATGTCACCGTGCCACGACTTTATGTGCATCCCAAAAGAAGCGCAGAAAATAATAATGCAGCAACGAGACGCCGATCATGGGAGTGGATCTATTGGAAGTTCGAACGGACCCCAGTTCCGTGTTGAGGCTGCGGTCGAGAACAACGGTGAGAAAACCGCGGGTGTTTGCGGATCGTCACTTCCATGCGCCGCAGATAGGCTCCGGGGGACTTGTCACCTACTAACTTGAATCAAGTTCTAATTATTCGCGGAATTGATGCCACAGGTAGTGTGTAGCGATGGATTGAAGATTGTAAGGTGTGCACATACCTTCGTCGCGGATGCAAGAGACGGCGTTTGCCTTTCAAGTTGGGCCGTCTAGCAAATTCTGGTCCCTTCCAAACATCAGTTCGATGTCACACCTCGGCCAAGGACGGTCTTTGTCCGCTACAACACCAAGCGTGATCCACTCTTACCCCGCCAGCCAACTCGATCACGAAGCTGCCATCTCTTGCAGTGAACATGTGGTCTCTTGGCACGTTAAGGCGGTATGGATGGATTTTTTAATAAATAGTAATGCTCAACCTATCGATGAACTGCCTCACATCGCACGTCAAGATGAGCGGTTGAAAATCCGATCTCTCAGCCCCTCCAGACCAGTTTCTCGTCGGCAAGATACCCATCAGCAGTAAACTTCACGCCTTCCATTGCCAGCATTTCCATTTTCTTTTGGCATTTCTGACCGGACACGCCTTCCCGCCCAGACGACGACGTGCCCCACTCGCCAAAGAATCCGCCGATGTATAGATTCGATGCAATGACCCTGTGACAAGGCACGAACGGGGCAAAAGGATTGTTTCGTAACGCAGAGCCAACTAGTGCAAGTGAAATGGTAGGCCAGAACGCGTGTATCCGTCCGCATATTTGCAGATACGATGCAGAACCTGAGAAGATGTCCAAACACAAGCAGTCGATGAAACGCACCAGAGCGAGGAGAACCCTCTCCAAGGGCCTTGCATAGAGCTCCGTACGTTGTGACGCGTCCATGTGGAATGGTTCGCGCAAAATCGTAGACGGCCCATTGATGTCCGGTTACTTTCTGTCCGTGGTGGTGGAATATTCAACAAGGTGCGGTATATCGACCAAACTTGAGCTTGCCTTTCCGTAGCGAGTTCGGAATGTGGCGCGGCTGGGCGTGTCCAATGGGTACTCGACCGAACCTGACAATGTAAAAGTCTAGCCGGACACGAATGCACAAGGACACGGTAGACATACAGGACGATGGATCGCGTAGCAGATCGTCGACAGGGGTGATCGTAACTCCATGTTCCGGTGTCTTCGGATCTGCGCGCTTGTTTCCTTTCCGTGCACTTATAGCTACTTGTGGTTTTCTTCTGACTGCTGGCATTGTAAAGGACGTGGTTCTCATCAAGTGACCTTCAAGTTGGCCGTGTGGGCACGTGATTATGACGCAGGTGGGAACGCGCTATGATTCCAGGCTGCAGTTTGCCCTTGTCTCGACCCGCTATGAGGAATTCAACCAGGATTGCGCCCGGGGCTCTCTTTGCAAACCCACGCGTCCATACTCATCTCTGTATTCCCGTGGTTCCGGGCCGGCCCGACGAAAGACTTCATAAACACGGGAGTGTGCATTCGACTTGCATTCGACCGTGTTGTCGGAAAGCCTCGCTGAGTAAATCCACACACCCCAGCTCCTTCACTATGTGGTACTTTGACATCATTCATACGGTATGACTGCGAATAGCTTTGGCTTAAATGAGGTACTGTGGGACGACGAACCCGCGCTGAGGGTATCGAGGAAAGTGGGCTTGTACTGGCAACGACTACAGAACCATCACGAGGTATGTCACAATATGCATCAAAGATATAGTGTGATTGAACCCCACGACTAACCTCATCCTCCACGAAACTCTAGAAAACGCATTCACCGGACACGAAGCGCCTAAACGTTTGAAGATATGAATATTCAACGACACCCTCTGGAACTTCAAATTGTTACTTCATGTCTGCATGGCTTCTTTAGCTTAAGATGTCATTTGGAAACGTGGAAAGGAGGAAAAATCTCCCTGTATCCATGCAGTCCGCACTGCCATATCCTAAGTCGTCATCGTTGTGACAATCTTCCAAGCCTGGTTGCTTCAGAGCATATGTATTCCCACTCTGGGGTATTGATCCTCCCTCTGGGTGTTGATCTACGGAAGTGTCCGATGAGTCCTCTATCTATTCCAAGGCAAGGTTTTGACAGACGTTCCCCCTTCGTCGCGACCCCCTTTCTAGGCTTCTAGCGGGTGGTTGAGTTGTACATGAACGACTTTACAACCTTCTAGCTTGTGAGCGCTGCGACGGTTTGCCCAGCTCGGCGATCAGATATTTCAGTAATTTGTTCTCCGTGGACTCCCGAGGGTGTTCTTGCGGCATTGGTGTTCCATTGGTGTTCCCCACTTCGTCAGTATGTTACTTCCGCTCTTCTTCATAGTCTGTGCACTTTGCGTGTTCGCCACTGGCTTACTACCATCTCGACCTTTTGTCCTCGCTGCATTCAGTCCACGCGAATACAGCATGAATGCAGCTACATGTCCCGCAATCGACAGGGTTTCCAATGAGACCGTAGACATTACCATAGGTGAGTGCGCTCCTGTTTGTGTATGCACCGTAAAGTGATCTCTCAGCCATACAGAATACGTCAATATTAATTCCGCTGCGAAACAACCATTTTGATGGTCCATGGCTGGCCAAGTCTCTGGGGACGACAAATCGAATATTTTGAGGCATGTCTTCTTTCCTCAAAGTAATCGATCGCACCTCATGTATTTGTCGCAGAACGATTATCATCTCCTGGCCATCGATGTCCGAGGATTTGGAAGGTCTTCACACCCCACTGATATTCAATCGTCGAGTACCATGGCGGACATCACCGGGGACCTGACATGTGTCCTCGAACACCCTGGTGTTCCGTCTGCGATCTGCATGAGGTGGGTTCCACTCGAGTCTGCCTGCCATACACGCTGACCCGTCGTGTGAGATAGTCACAACTGGAGATCGGTCGCGTGTTACGAGGCTGCAAGGAGGCATCCCGACGTTTTCTCTGCAGTGATTGGTGTGACGGTTCCTGTGAATGGAATGCTCGTTCTGCTGTCTACTTTCTCATTGCCCCCGAGTACCTCCCCGCCTCTAGTGACTTCCACCCCATAGAGGTTACGGCAGAGATGATACCAACGCCTTGTACCAAGTCTTTTTTTCACGAATCACTTCTGAAGCTATTGTCGAGCTGAACTGGGATATCAGGCGCACGTTGAGAGGTGCTCTAAGAAGTATCGCAAGTCCACCTCCGAAAAATTTCTTGCGAAGTCGGGACACGTTCATGGGAGCATGGGATGATGCAGAGGTGGGCCCCGTTATTGTCTTTCGTCGCTCCATTTTCAGACATGTTTATTAGATTCCTCCGATTCCATTCTTTTCGAAACAGGAAGAAGATTACTTTGTCGAGAGGTTCAGCAAACAAGGTTCGATCATTGTCCGTTTCTTTCGTTTATATGAACTGACCACATTCATGCTATCAGCATTGATGTTCTACACTAGCGGCATGAATAGTACTCTTACCCATGTCGTCCGCGCAGCGATAGTGAACATGGCAGAGCAAGTATGGGTCATGGAAAGCTGCAAACAATCAGGGAAATTTCACAGTTCCTCAGCCTATTCTTTCAGTCCTCCCTCTCAAGGTCCGTATTGCTTCCACAGCTCTTGCCTGGGTTTTCACAGGGCGAATGTTCTTTCCAGGATCGGGTTGCCAACTGGAAACTGATGGCCGAGTCTTCGATGGTGGCCATGTATTTGCCACAGCTGACCACAAAAGTGCGTCCGTAGACGCAGCCGTGCTTACCATATACTGACGGTCCTTATTTGGCCTACAAATGCACAGAGACAATGGTCAGCTCACACTGGCTACACATGGCAGATCCCAATGAGTCCAATGTCATCGTAAAAGAATGGCTCTCAGAAGTGGGATTCGAAAAGAAAGTAGGTGAAAAAGAGGGCAGGTTACAACTTGAAGGAGCCAAGGGAAAACATGTTTCTGTTGATGAGCTTTGAATACAACACTGCAGCAGACCACAATCGCTCCCTTATGGAGGTAACTCTGGAGACGCTACATCTGTAAGCAAGTTCGTCAAAGATGCTTGTCCATGTGCCCTCTGGTGGCATTCATATCGAGCTTCAAACTAGATGAGGCGACTCGGGCGATTTTGAAACATTGGGCTCCATCGTTTGCGAGATAGGGCCCGTTTTGACACGTCCATCTCATGCGAAAGTCACTTTCCGGACCTCTACAGGTCCAATCTAGCAACTTTGGTCAGATCGTACTTCCCGCCGCAGTCGTCCAACTCCGAATCCCCAGTGATTCCCAGCTTGAAGAACATGCAAGAGCAAACTGGTTCAGCTGACATAATGAAGGCATTATGTAAATGACCAGTCGACTTAGGGGTCCCTCGGCAACACTTTACTCTCTTGTCATTCGACCACAATCTCAACGCGATGGAACCCAAGGATATCCATGTCATCCACACGACTCATCCTCTCAGTCAAGAGATTTTTCGTATGACGGCTACCCCTCCAGAGGTCATCAAGGCCAACAAAAGCGCAGCCCAGACCCAATGTACTACATGTTTTACGACCCGCCAAAAATTGCAGACGTGTAAAAGGGTACGTATAATTTTGTATTTTCATCAATTTGTGGTAACGTTGTTCGTAGTGTAAGAGTGTGTGGTACTGTTCGAAAGAATGTCAAAAGAAGGACTGGTACGCAAATCGCGTAGGAATTGCCTCCTCTTTCACACAGCTCTGTCCTAGGCCGCGTCACAAGGCTTGGTGCACTGAATCGGATCGTCCGAAAGGCGTCAAGAAGCTCGTACACAACCTTGTTTCCAATGTTTCGTTGGTCACTATGATCCAAGTTTGCGCTGCCCTTGACTTGGATCTCATCAACGACAAGAAGAAAGAGATTGGATTTAAAGTCCCATTCATGATCCGCATCGACATTGCTGTCGAACCTTCTGACGTCCGCTCCTTAATCAAACTCGTTCTTACTGACGAACCCGCTTCGGAGGAAATGGAAGGAATGGTTCAAATCAATCGTTTCCATTCTCATATTCCAGGCAGATCCGGATATATCCCTCTCACGGAGTTGCGCGAAAACATGTGGCGTAGAGAGAGAGAGAACCTCAATGGTCACTCCGAGAATCGCAATCACCCCCTTGGTTTGATGGAGTTCGTCAACAACGACAGCGACTTTTCGATTACGGTACCTCTTCCTATCATTCCTGGCGCGATGAAAATGGCGAAAGAGAAAGACCCATTCGTGATGCTTTCTGGACTCACCAACAAGACCTTCGAAAAGCCCATGACGGTTGCTACGTGCTTGGAGTGAGGATGACGACTCTTTTTATTGTTGTGTTTGTTTAATTTGTCTCGAATAGGTTCATGAACACGCACGTACGTTCAGACAAGAAGAACCAGCTGAAACTGCGCGCGGAGATGACAGAGGCGGACAAGGAAATCGTACGAAGCGTCTGCGACAAGTCGGTTACAAGAGACGCAGTCGTTCTTCTCAGGGAGAAGATGGCAAGGGAATCGATATACGCTAGCTTGCCTCTGCAGTTGATTTGATGACGCGTATTCGACGTCAAGTGTTTCATTCAATATCCTATCTGCTCCTAAATCTTGGTAAAACAGTATACTGTTTCTTTTTCAGAATGTACAGACTGGCGACGTCCATGTTCGTAGCAGTCGATATTCCATCTGTCGTCTCGTATGGGCGTGTAGTTCGAATGCATTTTTTGGATTTACTAGTACTTGGCCTTGTGGCAATGTAGCAACACCAAATATCGATGAGGGATCTTAAGGTTCTCGAAAGGCTTTGTATCGACTCGAGTGCGCCCGGATCTACCACCAAACACATGGACCGAAGGCATGGAAGCATTGCAGATCTATTCAATATCACCCGAAGGCACAGAAGGCACTGGGTCCTCGGGCATCAGATCTCAAGTTCCAAGTCGCTCACTGGCACTTGTATAATGATTGTGGCCTACACCGAGTATTAATTTTATATCAGGCTCCGAACGACCACAGCCTGCAGGTCTATGGGTAGATACCGATTCCTAGTAATGTATCACCGCTGAAGAAACCGGAAGGCCTTGTGCCAGTGTGCATGTAGCAGATATCAAAGACAACCGTTCCTTCCTTTTTCCAGTGGAGTAAACTAAGTCTTGCACGAGCATAATCTCCCGGGATACGGCTTTTCTGGATCGCGTCCATGTAACCCACGTCGTGAAGGGGAGGATCTCGTGTGTACGCTTGCAGTCTGCGTTAGGTGAGTTACACTGATGAGATTGGCACCTTGCTATATCCGTCCTGGAGATACGCCTTCGGTAGTGTCTGTAGATTCACTACCGTCTCCTCGCTCTCCAACAGTTCTGATCTCGCAGGGTTGCTAGTACTAAACCTGATCGCAGAGACAGGTTGGTCTTGCATGTCGTTCCATGCTTTCCCATCGATTACTCGAAGAATCAACATCTGCGGTGATATGCACTGAAATGCACTGCGATCAGCTCAACAGTGCCATCAGCGCAAAATTACCGCGACGTACCATCATGAAGACATACAGAGGGAGGAATATTTGGGACATCGAACTGCCCACGCCGAATGACACCAAAAATGCGATTCCAGAGAGCGTGTATGGAAGCACAGCCTCGACAACGAGCGCGACGACGTCGAAATAGAAAGACGCATGTTCATGTCCTAGATGCTCCCGGACGTCCCTCCCGTATCTCACTATACGGTAACATATCATGCCGGTCAGCATCGTGTTCAGAAGTACGGCAACGACGTAGTATGCGAGAGCGAGTCGGGAAGCTACGCCAACAAAGAAGTTGCCTCCCGGTAAGCTGCTGGACCAGTCTACCAGGACTCCGAAGACTAGATGGACATGGAATGAGTGTTAACTTAGAACCATGGGTATTCTATGAGTGATATTTACCGAAGGTATACAACCACAAAAGGATAGGCACGATGATGACGCGATTGCTGTTCCATATGACTCGACAGCGATAAATCTAAGACCAGTTAAGTAAGCGCCAATTTTGACTCCCTTGCGTATGCCCTACCATGAGACCATCCGTCATGAGTTGGAGGAGAACAAACGACGTTGTCCCCCAATCCATGTACCAAGCCGAAATGTTTGCATCAAAGAATGCGTCAGGACCGCCTGAGAAGTTGGCGTCCAGCAACCACATCTTTTCACCAAAGAATGCTGAGGTGGCAGTCCAGACCGTGACACACAGAACCATCATGGTGCTGAAGAGTGCATAAAATAAGTTTAACCTCTTACGCACCCCCTTGTTGGCCAGCAAAACGTGTATGGTCTTGAAGTAGAGAACCAATTCCATGCCTGGTTGAGTAGATTGGTATGTTCCGATTGCATCGATGTTATGACTGATCAGAAACATACCACACAAGATGTCCTGGAGGGTGTAGCCAATATAGATTGTGTTTTGGAACAAACTGCGACCAGCATCGGAGGGTGATGGGGCCATAGTCTTGGAAGGAGGAGACTGATCATTTCGTGGAGATGATCCCCGTCAACTATATATTACAAGCTTCTCCTCAGACTGTCTCAGGCTTTATCTGAAAACAGCAGGCCGCCCACGCCCATGCACTGGCAGCGAGTCCCTGAAAAGGCCTAGTGTGCCAGTGACGATACCATGGAGATGCTATGACATACTGATAATACTATATGGTAATCATAGCCTAAGACGCCTTGCTTGGCTATAAAGCGTTAGAAGAAACAAATAGCACACCTGCGTGCGTTCAGAACACTTGAGCCTGGGCCGTTAGCATCTGCCGTGGCCGTGGCGTTGACGTGACAACTAGTAGTGTGCAATTCAACGGGACCGTCTACGGCTATGGCTTTTAACGCGCATGCCCAGTGCGGTACTTCAATCTGAAACCGTGCGCCCACTTCTCGCAATTCCTGTTGAGCGCAATGAGTCATGATGCGATGCACTGCAAGTTTGAAGGAAATGGGAAAGAACTTACGTACGAGACGGCACCTACCAAAGTTCGAATAGACACGTAAATACAGGGAGTCGGAGGACATACTAGTACTATAATTCGGCTTAGGATAGTCTATATATAACTTCTGCTACAGCATATTTCCTAAAACCATTCGAACAAGGATGCATGATAATTTATACCACACAGACCGCAACTTGATGAAGTATCGACTGAATTGCTAACTTGAAGAATTGTCAATTATTCCAGTACAGCTGATATTTCTCAAACACCGGCATCTTTCGGCTTCGATGTCGCAATTACGGGAAACATTCCAAGAGCAACCTGGGCTGCATCCCCAGGAGTCCCGGCCATGACCGTTGCAAAGCCTGGCGAACAGGGACCATCATCTACCCAGACGTCTGCAGGGGCTGTAATGCAAGGTTGATGATTCAGATAAGTTACTACGCAGATCAAGTGAATGCAACATTCAGACATACCGCCAGGGACTTCATCATATGCCCACCATTTCGCCGTCCAGAGGTGGGCACTAACCAGTTCCCTGTCAGCATAGATAATCACAGCTAACGACCACTGAACTTATATATGACTTGGTCACCACCGACGTACTGTTGGGGTACAGCTTTCAGAAAGGAAGACGTATCAATATACCGAGCTTACCAAGACATCCGATTGCCACAGTGAAATTCCAATGCAGAGAGACATCCCGGCCGCTGCTATAGGTACGATTGCTCCGCTTGTCAATGCTGCTTTCACAGCAGCATCGTATCTGTCATTGGCTAGTACCCAGATCAATCCTTGGTCCGATCAATCACAAAAGGTACGGACCATAGGCTTGTGACATGTCCCACAGCATCACACCACCAAAAGACGGATACTCGCTTCTTGTTTGTTCGATGACGGTGGCGAGTGCCGAGGAATTAATATAACCTGAGCCCGCCGCAGTAGAAGATGCAGGGGCCCCTATGAAAACTTTGACATTTGGATTGGGGGATACTGTGGTGGCCCAGTTGTTCCTGTCGTGCAAATAAGACACTCAGGGGCGAGAGTGACGCCATGTAATTCATACCAAGCAGCAAAATCCCAGGCCTGGTGCAACGTGTGAAGTAAATAAGGATTAGTAGAACATGCGTCCTGATGAGCAATTACGTACAATCGGGTTGTTATAATTGTTAAGCCCACAGTAATTGTTGTCTACGCGGTAAGCGTGTAAGGGTCTCACAAACTTATTGATCGACGGCACCCACAGAACTGGACAAAGACGGCATCAAATGGAACAGAATTTAGCGTAGTACCGATATATGCGTCAGGAAAAGGGCACTGCGGGGCTGTTGAAGACGTTTATTATTCATGATAGGTGTGTTCAACATCCATCACTCACCGGCGGTGATATAATATCTTGAACGCCGCTAATTGTCAGCAAGGCGGCATTTAAAATGAAGGTAAGACGAACGATTTGTTGCCACCTTTCATCAGCTGACGGAGGGTTGTCAAGAAGGCAGTGAATCCCGTTTGCGTTCCGCCCTCGATGTCCATATCAATTCTTTGTTATGATAAACGACCTTATGGAGCAAAGCCCGTTGGAATACAAGCTTACCCATCTAACACCGCATCACCGAACGGACGTGTGCTACTCGATCCACCAAGGAAAAGGTCCCAGATAGTTTGCGCGAAAGCTTGACCTTCTGCGTCATCCGCAAAGGATGCTGCACCAGTAGCTCCACCTAGCGAGATTGTCACGATCTTGCCTGCATTCTGGCATGCCTTGATGTCCTGAGAGAGGAACGCGCAATTCGGGAGTTGGGTACCCGGGAAGACACCGTTCGCAGCTGCACTGCAGGACTACGAGAGTTTGATCATCGATTATTCGTCGTGTGCGAATCGTGTTTGAACTCACGTTCGCGAGATTGATGGATGGTAAGCCACCCGTCGTATTGAATATGTCCAGGAATGCCATCGGAAAGATGTCAACAGTGC
Organism: Tylopilus aff. beelii; assembly: GCA_038094295.1. Lineage (NCBI taxonomy): Eukaryota > Fungi > Basidiomycota > Agaricomycetes > Boletales > Boletaceae > Tylopilus > Tylopilus aff. beelii. The sequence continues at coordinate 8,751 of JBBPTU010000209.1, read as the reverse complement.
CATCCTATCGTTCAGGGTAGAAACGAAAATCCAGAGAAGACTTGGCGCGGTAACCTACTTGACAATAGTATGAGATAGGCTGTTGCCAATGTGCGGTGTCGGTCGGATTCGCAGCACCATATGAGTTCTGGCCCCAGTATCTAACGCGTCAAGATAAATTTACATAGCCAGCCAAGGAACACGTGCCACGGCTCACATAGCCAACTGAAACAGGATTTGAAAATGAGAAAATGGAACACGACAAACGACTCACGTTCGTCTTGACTGAAAAATCGAATACCCTCGCCATAGGGAATGGCAAAAAGAAACTGATAGTCAAAAATTGCTGCAGGAGGTATTTCATTGCTAGGATGGGCTTGGGGAGCGAAGCAGGCACGACTGAAACCAGGCAACTCGGGGGTGCCCTAAACGTTCGGTCGCTACTTATTGGTGCTGTACCGTGAAGTCTTTATAGAGCAGATGAGTACTAATCGGATGCCTGCGATTGTAAAGAAAGGTGCTTATTGATGACATACGTTCATCCGACGGTACAGCCCTGTGTAGCAGAAAAGCAGATGGTTCCCCATCGAATAATGCCTTTGCCGTCGAAGCGACGGCTAAATTGAGGCTCGATGTCTCGCAGCTTGCAAGCAGTGAGGTCCTAACATTGTACACCTGACCTGATTTGGTATAAGGTATACTTCTCTGTCACGGTGACCGCCACTTGCAGCGGGTTGCAAGCGGCGACTCCGACGATTTGGCGACGGGCTAGGGTGAGCGGTAGCACTTTATCCCAGAAACATCGTCCGGGGTTACTAGTAACTCGAATATCATACGTTTCAGATCTA
>JBBPTU010000208.1:0-33633 GCA_038094295.1 Tylopilus aff. beelii | reverse complement strand
CCAAGGAAACGATGTACCAAGAGCACACCAGAGGAGCACACAATGCGTGTGATAGTCAAGGAGCCCGGCTATGTTCTAAACTCGGATGCACGCTAGCGTCGCAGGGTTTTGAGCGGCAGCGATGGCCTGGTGAGGGTGGCCTGAAATAGACACGGAAACGTCATGAGTTTCGATCGACCCAGGAAAGTTTCTGGCTCGGCCTACGTACAAGCCACCTCATCTAGACCATCTTGTTGTCAACCTGCCCCGTATTCGGATGAGGGTCTAGATAATAGTGAGTATGGCTAGCAGGTGCATTGGCTAACGGGACTGACCTCGATGGGACACCCCCACTCTCGGGGCTGTGGTGACTAGAGTTGAGCATGCTTCAACGATGACTAGCGCGGGTCGGGTGAGTTGGGCCTTATGATGTAGAAGCACTTTCTGACGGGACCTTTTATCAGGACGTTTGTGTGTGTGGACGTGTTTGCACAGCACTGTCTAGTAGCCGAGTAAAAAAAAAGGCTGTTCCGCAACCGTCATAAGGTTCCTTAGACCCTTGATAACGCTGCATTGCCATGTACCTTCAAATAGCAGCATCCGCAGGAACCACCTGATTGGCAGTGCCATTTGCAAGTTTCGTCAAGGATCGAGGTGTACGGAAGAAATGGTGCCGCATCCCCGTAACTATTTCCCTTTGAGATGCGGCTATTCGAGTATTTGGAGATTTGGTGCGCAGATCCTATCCCGAATCCGAGCAATCGCATCTATCGATTTGAGACAGTGAGGACAGCCATAAATGATCCCACTGTTGAGTGTCGCTCCCGCAATGCTATGGCGGCAACGCAACCTGAAGGCTGTCATCCAGCAAGGGCTAAGAAATAGCGGTTCCCGTAGCTGCCTGTGGTGGATTATTGGTTTGTGACCAGGCTGTTCCTTCCGTGGACGCGTGTCGCCGCAACGGCTGCCAGATTGCAAATACACTGACTTCAATCAGAAACGCGCTACGAGACTTTCAGCCCAAGGCTATACCACTCCCAAGGGACACTCGGAGAACGGCATCGCGTGTGTCAAGCCCGGGCCAGAGGACTCGGGACATAAATCACATCCGGTGTCCTAAAACCCCCGAGATAAACGTGGATGTAAAGTCATGAGAAAGACGCGCAGTGAGTGTCAAGGTATGAGATGGTCTTTAACGATGATTCGAAGATATTACTTACCAAGTGGTGATGTGGAAAAATTTTACGCCTCTCAAGGCTTCATCTCTTCATAGTAACACTCGGATGCGCAACCTGGGGTTATTGTAGAAGGCGAGGACTACCGCTAGGGATCGCATCAGAATGCTGGAGACGAACCAAGAAACGCTTGACAAGACAAAAAAAAACTTGAAACGGAAACCTGAAACAGAGGTGACACCAGATGTGACTTTTCCTATCGACTTAGGTTGGGAACCTTGCGACATCCTTTTTTTTATTTGCAAAGAGCAATGGCCGAATGTCGCTTTGCGAAACAGTGCTTGCGATTGATCGATTCCAGGATGCAGCATGGCTGGGCTCAACGCTCGCTGATAGTATTGCCCGTTTGTAATACAAAACATGTTTAAATTTCCCTTCTCGACCCCTGTTCGTGGAATCTCGGAACCCCAAATCTCAAACAGTCTGGCTTTCTCTGCCTACTGCGCAGGCGATGATCGCAGGACACGCGCTGATGGTTGGCTCTATAGGCTGGGTATAACAAGTTACTATCTAGGAAACAATATAGAAGATTCGTTCTTTCGTTTGGTCTCCATGCCTCACCTCGGGAGCCTGTACTGTTCCTTACTCATGGTGGTCCCCATTGGATTGATTTCTGTATCTCCTGGTATTCTCGCCCAAACCACGAACGCAACTTGTCTAGCCGCATTCAACTGGGTGCGTCTCTTCAGTATACTCCTGGTGTTCCCTTCTGAATTTCGGCGTCCAGATGGACAATAGTAAAGGCCAGAGCCCTTGTCTTCTCGGAGCGTATCTGCAAGGCGCTTGTCTTGGTGGCCGTATGTTACTCTCCTAATGACATGACCTTCCTGAGCCTTGATATTTAACAAGAATTTAACATCCCTGCTCTTCCTCTCGGTAATTTCTATGTTGGTCCCCGCGTGGATCAACAAAATGCTTGTCAGTGTAGCTCTGTCACGTATAATGCTCTGAGCGCTTGCGGTCTTTGCCAAAGCCGTACGATTATCAAGTAACGTAGATCTCCTCGAATACTCTTCGTAGGCTCTGATGCCTCGTGCACAGTTGGAATATATGGAGTACCAATTGCTCGATCGCATCTCTAGGCGTGTATGTTATCATGTGTATTGTGCAGTTTCCGTAAGCTACTACCTTAACAGCTTCCCGCCCGGCGTCCCAGATGGTACGGCGATACCCCAGTGGGCCTTTCAGGATGTCACAGTACGCATACCTTTAGTAATCCGTCACTAATGTGTCGAAGGTTTTTTTTTTCAGGGGGGCGGTCAGTTCAACCCGACGCTTGCTCGATCTGCTGGTGGTAAGTTACCCTTTTCATGGCCGCTGCATGTCATGTAAGATCGTTCAGATCATCCAGAGTCAGTTGCAACTAGCGCCTTCTCTACCGGTCCTGGCTTTTCCGGGGTGTCAACTCGTGTCTCGTCCACCGGTTCTGCCTTTACCGCGACAACTGTTGCTTCAGCATCACTCGCTGCCACTCCGTTGGTTTCAAACTCGACATCTTTTGGCAGTAAATCAAGTCCCGGGGTAATAGCCGGGGGTGTCGTTGGTAGCGCTGTCGGAGTTGCGTTGATCGTTGGACTTGTCTTTTTCGTCGTGAAAAGGAAGCGTTCTCCAATTCCACCATCGGCGGTGGAGGTCACGAATACCTCGATGCAGCCTGTTACCTCTACGTATGCCACTTCTGCTCATCCACTGTTGCAGCCCAAGCTCTACGTAAGTGGAGAATGGTGTAAGGATAATGGTGTCTGATGATATTCCAGGATCCGTCTGACCCAAGTACATTCCCTCCGTCATCGATGCCACTAAGCCCTGTTAGGACTGGATCATCACACCACCTTCCGAGTAGCATTCAATATTCTAGTCTTTCGGCCCGTACCGGCAAGCGGTGATACCTCAAGTTTAGTAGGGACGCAACGTCGTTTTAAACTTTTGACGTGGCGAATGATTCGAAGGAGTTCGGAGAAGCCACCACTGTATTTGCAAGAGCATTCGGATGACTTGGGGCGCGATGCCGCTGAAATTTTGTAAACACGAACACCTCTGGTACATAGATGTTTTATTCGTGGCGAGACTTTTTCGTTCGGTATTTGTCGCCGGATTACATATATAGTTACTATTTCCAAGTCAACAAGTTGCCACGTTCATCAGAGCTCGTCCACAGTCGTCCACTCAGGCTGACCCCGCTCCGCTCGAAAACCTTGGAATAACATTCGATCCTGACGTCTCTACTTGTACTCACGCTCAGCAGGCCTCTGCGCCTCACGCTCAGTCCTCGGCGAACTCACATTCTGGTTGGATCCTAACTACATATCCCGACGTCCGCTAGCAATTGTGACTGCAGACGCGTCAAAGGCAGACGTACCCAAAGAACCCAAAGGGCCTCCCATCTTCATCTCCGAATTGTTCTCTCTCTACACAGAAAACGACGCACACGCCCTTATCTTTAAGGGCGAGGTATTCCCCTTCCAAAAGTCCAACCGCGACATGAACATCGCGTACATCCCCGTATGGATCGAGCAAATGAACGGGGAAAGGAAGACAAGACGGAGGGGAGACAGGCAAAGCGAGTTGAGTAAGCTGCTTTGGAAAAACTGAAAGGTGGGCGTTGAGTGAGATTGCTGGTATCCATTTAGCTCATGGAATAGTGTCACAGTTCATGACGAGGGGGAGACATCTCACAATGCGGGCGCGACTGATGATCCGTCAACCATGGAAGTCGATACCATAGAAAACGCCCTAAACTACGTGTGGTATGTTGCCAGTATTGGTGCACACGCAGATGCGTCTCGCTGAACTATTCTCCAAGTGCCATCCGCACAAATTTGTCCTCCTGGAGGTGCTCTCTGTGACTGGACTGCGACCTATCTATCACTATCAGCGACTGTTGCGATGAAAGGAACACGGAGATAGATAGACTCGATCCGGCCAAGGAGATCACGACTCTAGGCGGTCAGTTAGAGTTCACGGGGACGATGCGTGGTATGTCCTCTTTCTAGAGATGGCTCGGGTTTCCTCACAAGACGCTAGTACTCCGACGTACACCTTGAATAAACACGCGTCGATATCGTTGACCTCGATCCAGAAAACATGAACGAGGAGTCTGGCGCGGTCAATCTTCAATACAAGATGGCCACTGGACCTCCCATTAACTTAGGCCTCCCGGTATAGTTACACCTTGTATGTTGATGTCCTCTCTGCAGTCTAGTCGCTTTGTCCACATACCTATGTTGGCGTGCTTGCTTTCGTACGCTTCTCAACCTACCCAGCACTCCAGCGTCACAACTATGTCGATAGCTCACATGTCACCTTTCCTCTCACGTGTTTACATCTAGAGAACGGCTCGATGAGCACCATTCTTGGCCATTATTTTGGAGTGTTCGGAGTCCTGAATACGGCAAAGTCTTCTTATCTCTACGCTGTAATTCTTGGTAGGTCACATGGGCAAGATACACGATCATTGATGCTCACAGGACACAATGCGGCTGATGACGGCTTGCTTCTCGGTCTATGCACGATGAACCACCATCCAGGATATAAGGAACTGATTCTTCCCATTCATTCTCCACCATGCGACACCACAGGAACCTGCATTGTTCCTTGCACGTAACAATCCTAATCGGATTAATTCTTGTGCGCCCCTTGAGCATTCTTGCTCAAACCACGAGCGCAACTTGTCTATCAGGGTTCAGCTGGGTGCATCTCTTCGGCGTACTCCTGGTATCCCTTCTGAGTTTCGGTGTCCAGATGGACAATAGCAAAGGTCAGAGTCCCTGTCTTCTTGCAGCATATCTGCAAAGCCCCTGCTCCGGTAGCCGTATGTTACTCTCTTGTAATGACATATCCTTCTTAAGTTCTAATGTTTAACAAGAATTTAACGTCCCCGCTCTCCCTCTCGGCAACCACTACATCGGTCCCTACTTAGATCAACAAAATGCTTGTCAGTGCAGCTCTGTCACATATAATGCTTTGAGCGCTTGCGGTCTTTGCCAAAGCCGTACGATTGTCACGTAACGTAGATCCTCTCAAAAGCCCTCTGCAGTCTCTGATGCTCTCCGCACAGTTGGAACACTTGGAGTACCAATTGCTCGACTGCATATCTAGGAACGTACGTTGTCATGTGTGTTGTGCAGTTTCCGTAAGCTGCCACTTGAATAGGCTCCCGCTCGGTGTCCCAGATGGCACGGCGGTACCCCAGTGGGCCTTTCAGGATGTTACAGTACGCATATCTTTGGTAATCCATTATCAATTTGCTGAGGGTTCTTTTTCAGGCGAGTGGTTCGTTCAACCTGACACTTGCTCAGTCTGTCGGTGGTAAGTTACCGTTTTGATAGCCGCTGCATGAGAGTGTAAGATCGTTCAGATTATCCGGAGTCAGTTGCAACTCGCGCCCTTTCTACCGGTTCCGCCTTTACCGTAACAACAACTGCCACGCCATCATCTTCTAGTTCAACGTCCTTAGGCAGTACATCAAGTGCCAGGACGATAGCTGGGAGTATCGTTGGTAGTGTTGTCGGAGTTGCACTGATCGTTGGATTTGTTGCTTTCTTCGTCGTGAAAAGGAAGCATTCTCAAATTCCATCATCGGCTCTTGAGCTTGAGGTTCTAAGTGCTCCGGTGCCACCTCCTGTTACTTCTTTTGCGTACACCCCTCCTCCTCCTCAAATGTTTCAGCACAAGCTCTATGTGAGTGGAGAGAATACTTGAAGGCTATGGTATCTGATTATATTCCAGGACCCGTCTGACCCCAGTACATTCCCCCCTTCAAGTTCCGAACCGCCTGCATACAGCGCTGTCGAGATTGCATCCGAGTCGTCGCATCATCTTCCGAGCAGCATTCGATATTCCAGTCTCTCAGCTCTCCCCGAGGTGTCCAACCATACTGTAGCAGTCATATAAGGGTGCATTGCATCGCCGTTTCAAACATTTCGGGTGCAGAATGATGCGAGCTTCAAGGGGAGTGACTACCACCGTGGGCAAGACGGTTCAGAGTGGCGGCTACCTGTCCAAGTCGCTTAATATTTGTTGTTTCTGGTGTGTACATCCATGCTCAAGATGAGACCTTTCCGCTCGTCGAAGAAATATAAACATAGTATCGCCACATCCGTGGCAAGCCCCGCTGCCTGCCGAGATGCTCACGATTTGGTGCAAATCGTGTTTTATCAATACACTGGCAACTTCAAGTATAGCAGAGTAGTGTGTAAGGAAAAAACCAACCGAGCGACCGAAAATCAAGAAGAAAAGTTATCGAATTCAAACGTGAGACGAAATGCATCCCAAGTAAAAGCTGCCCCTTGGCGGGAAAGACCCCCTCCAAACAAAGTGCCAAAGACACAGTACGTGCCGTCGAAGTGTGTGGATGTTGTGCGGTGGTGCCCCTCGCTGCGGCGCTTCGCACAACATCCACCCACCTCAGCCTCATCTCCATCGTCGTCGTCGTGGATGTGCTGTTGTATTTCCCATGCCCTCGTCGTCATCCTGTGCCCATCATTGCGTCGCGTTCGACCCTGTCCTTGCTGGCGTCATGGTGGCTGGAGCGCTGCTGCGTGGCCCTCTCCCTCACCGTTGCCACTGCCCTTGTTGTCGCTGTTCTGCGCACATCATTGCGTTGCATTTGACTCCGTCGTCGTGGTGACTGGCACGCCATTACGTGGTCCTCTCCCTCGCCGTCGTTGTCGTAGGTGTGCAGCTGTCTCCGTCGTCCTGCGCACAACATTGCACCATCCTTGCTGGCATCGACGATGGGATTCAAATGGGGGGTGGTGAGCGAGAGCGTGTCGTCGCGTTCGTGCCAGCACAGATGCGTCATCGGAGTCTGACGACGTGGTGGTGGGGTGAGCGCAGACTCGTGGTTGTCGTCGCTAGTAACGACACGTACAATGGGGGGTTGGCGCGTGCGCGCCGTTGCCGTTGACGACGTGATGGTGGAGGCGTAGTCGCCGTTACTGCTGCTGCGTCGTCGTTGCGACGACACGGCGGCGGAAGTGACTGGGAAGAGTTGTCGTTGATGACGCGGTGCTAGTGGTGGCAGTGAGATCGCTGCCGCTGCGTCGTCATCGTCGGCGTCGGGGCGGTGGTTGGGTCGGCATGGATGCGACCTTGGATGACAGCGTCGGCCGCGCTCGAGAACAACTTGAGGTGAAGGGAGTGGCCAACAAGCGGTCGGGCTCGAAAATGAGTGGGAGCTATCATGCTCGAAAACGGGCGACAATCAGGCTGGTAAAATGACCATGCAATCACATGCGACGCGGATCGGAAGTTCGGGTAACCTGCCATGTTGCCTTACATGTAGCGGCCAAAAGCGTCACGACTTGGACCAGCGTTCGCACCATAGAACCAACTATTTATGCAGCGGGAATTTGGAATTGGACGAGTTAGTCAAATACTATGATGTTCTAGTACTATTAGTATTGTGTCATGGCATAAGTACGTTTCAATACTAGGCTCTTATCTACACTGAATTTTACTGCTCCGAGTCGCCCACCGGCTCTATAGTTGGTCGGGAAACTTTGAAATAGCATTCATCGATCCTAACGTCTCTACTCGTATTCGCATTCAGCAGGCCTCTGCGCCTCACACTCGGCCCTCACATCTGCCAGTGGCAACTCCTTCGTTGGGTGATGTTGCGTATGTGTATTGTTCATTGCTTCTCCCACACCCGACCGTCTCTCGGCGCCACGGTACTGCTGAATGCGGGTTACGAAGTCGCTCGCATGCGTCACTAAGTATACTCAGGTTACTCGACGAAGTCCGAGCGTGAGACTGTACCCACAGCGAAGCTGTTGAGCAAGAAGATCCAGTGCGTTTTCTTCCTTGTCATCTCCAGCTGACCCGCTTCCTTAGAACATCTGTCAACTTCATGAAACACCCCAGATCGGTAACGCGCGCGTCCGAAGTGCGGATTGTACGGTGTCAGCAGAACCCTGCACCAAACTAGTGGAAACCAGCCGTGGCCGACGGTGGCAAGCTAAGGCGAGCGGGCAGACAGAACTGGAACAAGCGCTATATGGCGACTACGAGGTACGGATACAAGGGACGACTAGCGTATCTTTACGACAGGCGGCGGATAATATCGTACACGTGACAGTATGTCTGGGGTCACGCGCGAGTGGAAAACGGAAGCGGGAACGATCGAACGAGGACCCTGTTAGATCCCGAAGCAAGCGCGCAAACGAACTTTGTTGTTTGACTGCCGGCGATTTTCTTGTTTCTCTCTACACTCAAAATGACGCACTCTCTCATCCCGCCCGACTCGTACCGTGCTCGTCCAAGCTTCGCCCCTCATATTCTGGTATCATCGCACACCAACTATGTTTTCGAGTGGCATCACTCACCCTCAATCCCAACCGTGCACTGTGGCTCATCTCCCACTTCGGCTGTGTGACCGCTTGAACGCTAGTTTTTGTTTTCCAACTCGTCCGTATGTTCTCGAGCACTGCCTTTCATCCCACTTCACTTGACTGCATTCATTTGAGCGCCAGCGCCCATCTTCAACGTTCCAGCGCTGCTGTTCGTCTTCTGTTGCTTCAGACGCACCACTACCTATTAATATCCTTCACTCGAACCATCCTCATTCGAGCACTGCGCCAACCCACCACCTCTGCCGTCATCTTTCACGTATGTCGATGTACGCGCTCCAACAATTATGCCAATGTTGTTTGCACTGCCTCATTCCTCGTCTACACATCCATGTCGATACGGTTGCCGTCTCGTGCGCCACCCTGTCGCTTTTGTCCACATACCTATGTTGGCGTACTTGCTTGCGCACGCTTCTTACCCCGCCCAGCAGCGCTGACACGCGATGCCGGCGTCACACCTACGTTGATGGCTCACGTGTCACCTTCTTTTCGCGAATTTACATCTAGAGAACGGCTCGATGAGCACCATTCTTGACCATCATCCTGGAGTGTTCGGAGTCCTGAATATGGCAAAGTCTTATCTGCGTGCTGTAATTCTTGGTAAGTCACATGGGTACGACACACGATCATTGATGCTCACAGGATGCAATGCGGCTGATGGTCCGCTTCTTCGTCTATGCATGATAAACTTCTATCTACGATATAAGGAGCTGATTCTTCCCTTTCATTCCCCGCCATGCCACACCCCAGGAACTTGCATCGTCTTTTGCTCGTGACAATCCCGATTGGATTAATTTTTGTGCACTCCTTGAGCGTTCTTGCTCAAACCACGGACGCAACTTGTCTATCAGGATTCAATTGGGCGCGTCTCTTTAGCATAGTCCAGGTGTTACATTCTGAGTGATTAACTAGATGGACAATAGCATGGGCCAGAGTCCCTGTCTTCTCGCAGCGTATCTGCAAGCCGCTTGCTCTGGTGGCCGTATGTTGCTCTTCTATAATGATGCGGCCTTCTTAAGTCCTAATGTTTAACAAGAATTTACTGTCTTCGCTCTCCCTCTTAGCAGTCACTATAACGGTCCCTACTTGGATCAACAAAATGCTTGTCAGTGTAGCTCTATCACATATAATGTTTTGAGTGCTTGCGGTCTTTGCCAGAGCCGTACAACCATCAAGTAACATTGATCCCTTGAAAGCCCTCCGCAGTCTCTGATGCTCTCCGCACAGTTGGAACACTTGGAGTATCAATTGCTCGACTGCATATCTAGGAATGTACGCTGTCAGGTGTACTGTGCAGTTTCCGTGAGCTACCATCTTAACAGCTTCCCGCCCGGTGTCCCAGTTGGTACGGCAATACCCCAGTGGGCCTTTCAGGATGTTACAGTACGCATACCTTTTGATAATCCATTATCAGCGTGCCGAAAGTTGTTTTTCAGGTAACTGGTTCGTTCAACCCGACGCTTGCTCAGTCTGTTGGTGGCAAGTTACTGTTTTGATAGCCGCCGCATGTTCATGTAAGATCGTTCAGATTCCCCGGAGTCGGTTGCAACTAGTGCCTTCTCTACCGGTCCTGGCTTTTCCGGGGTGTCAACTCGCGCCCTTTCTACAGGTTCTGCCTTTACCGCGACGACAACTGCCACGCCATCATCGTCTAGTTCGACGTCCTTAGGCAGTAAATCAAGTGCCAGGACGATAGCTGGGAGTGTCGTTGGTAGTGTCGTCGGAGTTGCGCTGATCGTTGGACTTGTCGCTTTCTTCGTTGTGAAAAGGAAGCGTTCTCGAATTCCATCATCGGCTCTGGAGGTTGCGGGTGCTCCGGTGTCACCCCCTGTCACTTCTTCTGTGTACACCACTCCTGCTCCTCAAATGTTTCAGCACAAGCTCTATGTGAGTGAAGAGAATGCTTGAGGGCTATGGTATCTAATCATATCCCAGGATCCGTTTGACCCCAGTACATTCCCCCCTCCAAGTTCCGAGCCGCCTATATACAGCACTGTCGAGACTGCATCGTCGCATCATCTTCCGAGCAGCATTCAATATTCCAGTCTTTCGCCTCACCCCGACATGTCCAAGCACACTGTGGCGGTTATATAAGGGTGCATTGCATTGTCATTTCAGACATTTCGAGTGTAGAATAACGCGAGCTTCAATAGGAGTGACTACCACTGTAGGCAAGACGGTTCAGGGTGGCGGCTACCTGTCCAAGCTGCTTAATATTTGTTGTTCCTGGAGTGTAGTATATTCATGCTCAAGATGTGACCTTTCCGCTCGTCGAAAGAAATATGAACGCTGTATCACCACATCCGTGGCAACCCACGCTACGTGTTGAGAGGTGCTCGAGCCTGAAGCTTGAAGCTTCTGAAGATCCAGCTAACGTGCATTATTATTAAAGTATAGTAGCATTGCCTACGAAATTCAACGAACTAAATGCATGCTGAGTAAAGACCACCACCACCAGCTGACAAGTGATTAGACCAAAGACGTGGACTCCGTGCATTCACTCTAGCAGATTAGTCCCCCTCTCCCGTGGTACCTCCTCGATGCCCTCCGTTTCCTGATTTTGTTCAATGTCCGTGAACAAGAACGCACTCCAGCCCACATCGCAGATGGTTGACAGGCCAAACCTGGTGTCAAACCCACTGTGACTAAAACCGGGACTGTGGCGTCCACCCTGAGTGTTACGCACATACAACTTTCGCATGCTCAGGATGCATCGAGGAGCTTGGGTGCACACAGGCACAGTCCCAGTAATTATGGATAGTACTTGTAGCCAATCATCTGATGAGGGTTTTATGATGGAAAACACCGTAGTGAAGGTGGTAAATAGAAGGATACTGTGATAGGGTTATGTCAGCTCGATTGCTTGTCTGTTAGATGACAATGGAGAATATCGGGTAAAAGGGGTGGATGGATACATACCCAGTGAAATAGAGGGTGCCCTGCTTTGCAACTAGGTTCATAAATTGCCACTGCCTTGTCATGCAATACATCTGAACTGCCTCCCACACAATTCGGGTGAATATGAGGACACACAAGGTCACACTGTGTATGATCAGTGGAATAAAGAACACAAGCGACCAAGTGTAGCTTATGTTTGGTCCAGAGAAGCAGATTGGTAAATCGAACCCCTGGATAGTGGTCGCTGTTGACGACCAGCATGTTGGTTAGCATACTACACAGTATGCCATTCTGCAAGCAATTACATACCTGACAATTTCCTTGGGTTGCTAGACATTGCGCAATAGAGAGAGAGAGCAACCACCCCAAAGGCAAGTGACACGAGGAGAATGGTGAGGATGAGTCTCGATCGTTTGTACATTGCCCAGACATAAAATACCATCATCACTGCAGGAAGAATCATAACTTCCTTCTCAGAATGAGTCACACAATAACTCACAATTGACAGAACCAAGAAAGAGAAGGAATACCCAGCTTTCCGAGATTGTCATGACTTTACCTACAGCAGAACTGCAGATAAGATGAATTAGAGAAAGCTGGGAGTGTGTGCTTACACAGTCTGTTTCGTAGACATCAAATGATCATGATGTTCTGCGACCAAAAATAACGCTCACAGCTACTCATAGATACCTCAGAAAACTCACAAATCCTTGAAAACACAGGAAACATACCTTTTCTGTGCCAGGTATGAAGGTTGCCCCAACTTTATTTGCCTAACATCAAATTTTGATCAATTCCATCTGTGAACAATGTAGACATACGGAGAGAGAAAACTCTGGTGGGCCATCTAATGCTAGCAGCTGAATGTATCATGTAGGATCTGTTGACTCACGTAATGCTGCAAAGGCCCGCGTAACGAATCTATTGGTTGGATGATCCTTAGCTTCGGTAAGCATCAGAAAAACAAATGCACACTAAGATGAATAATGTCGACCCCCATGTCCATTGTTGGGTCTGTAATGACCTCATCAGAACTCTGTTGTGCTCCTAGACAGCAGTAACATGTTTGCTGACCCAGATATATTCCACCTATGCATCGTGTGAGTTCTTTGTTAAGGAATCATATACTATGTAATGGGAACAATCATACCTCATCCGAGAATGTGAGGGCTGATAGCAGAGGTTAGCGCACCATTTTCAATACAGTTTGTTGTGAGGCTCACTGTAATCATACCAGATACCAGTTAAAATGATAACTGCGAAATATCATGGCATGTTCAACCACAAGGAGATGGGCATACGAGTACTATAATTCCCCATCTGAAGGCCCAATAGCGCCTGTAGCACTTCGGAAGACATGGTCTTGATTGACTGGTGTGGTAGAAAGTGACAAGAAGGAAAAAGGTCCTGTTTTGCCTCTCGATGGCAGACCGGCAACTTATATAACCCCCCACCTCGTACGTGAGCATAGGTCAACCTGAATCTCAGACTGATGGTCACTTGGCACTGCGAAGTCAGCCACTGAAGTTAGATCATTCCCGCCCAGCATGGTGCATTCGAATTACCACATGTATGCCATCGGACTTGAAGTACCAGTGGCCAGATTGATCTGAAAGATACGGGTGAAGCAGAATTGGATGTTGGCATTGCATTCAGATGTAATCTGCGGGCACCAAGTACTGTGCGCTGGGCGTCAGAGAAAAGACAAGGCAGTTCATGATGTTGTGAGGTGCACCGCTTCCAAAACAGTGCCTTGTTACACACGATTGGTGACCGGTGACGCATCTGCTTCTCCAAGCCACCCCTATCTGTTTCTCTGCCGACGTGACCACCAACTCCCATCATCTTCTCTCACATTAGTTACGTCAAGCTACGAATGAAAGGGAGTACAAATGAGTCGACGTACTCTATTCCTTGTCATCTTCCGACCCAAACTGCTGGCGATGAATTCAGTTATGCTAGCAGCAGCGCCACAACTACACGCCAACATAACCCATCAATGCGCAACCGAGGCACGAAGAGAATACGATGATATGCTTCTACAGTCATTAGATTAATTTAAACACCATTTTTAGAATGGTCGGTTTGTAATGAAGTAAGACTTACCGTTCCCTTCGAGACCCTGTGCGTAAGAAGATATGCCAGTGATTAGGATAGATAAGTAACCTGAAAGACTGGTGCAAGCCACACAAGACAAGCGCACCTCGTCCGCTTCGATGTTTGAAGCGCCGATAGTCCGAGTCGAACTTACACTATTATAGTACTGGGAGCAAAGGAGACCTAGATTTCCCATGCCTATCACTGCGGACCGCGGAGTCATTTTGCTGTGACAGTACAATGGCGAACAAATCTGAGGCCACCCATCCACCGGACAATACTTACTAGTACTCGGCCACAGCCGCGAGCAGATCAGAGCCATTCGGCTGGATCAATGTCAGGACAGATCCAGATAGGTACGCGAGGATTGTGAAATTATACGTATGTCTGTCACATGTTGGATTGACTCGATTCATTCATCTCCCGTCGTTGACGTTTCAGCGAAACATGAAGGACTTTAAACTAATTGAAGATGGCAACGTTCTCGCACGATCACCAACCCCTCTCCTCAGAAGAAGACCGCTGCAAATCGACACCCGGGACAGACTCACACTCGCAGCGACATCGGCGGAACCCTGGACCAGAAGCTGGCCATGGTGCAGTTCTTGATGCCGGATCTCGCGGACCATATTTTCGGACACATAGTATCAACCGAGCTGGCGCGAGATATTCTACAGGCGTTCGTCGAAAGCAAGGTCGTTCAAGTCTTCGCATCTCGTGACCTCAACAGTCACCTGGAGCCGACGTCTGATGAGGCTCGTAGGGCCGTCGAAGAGGCCTTCAATGATGCTGATCACTTCGACTCCATCAAACCTGGTTCGGATGACGACAACGGGGACGCCGATAGTTCGTCCACAAACACAAAAGAGAAGGGAAGACGGAAGGAGAAGACGTACACGTACAAGTGGTCCAAGTTCCCGAGGGAGCCTCTTCGTGAAGACCAGGTCCTCGACTTCCTCAACGAAGTCACTGATCGCGCCTTCGAATTCGCGAGGCATAGGCTCGCTGTAGCGAATCCAAAACTACATCATCGCTTCGCCGCTCCCCAGGACAAACATCACGCAGTGCCTCTATCATATGAACAGGACGGACAAGGCATGAGATCGGACTTCCTATTATTGCCGATCGAGGCATTCTCAGAGGATTTCAAGACCGTCGATCAGAAATATGTCAACTTTACGGCTGCGTGCCTCGTCGGGGAGTCGAAGAACAGGGATCTGGCGACAGGCGTCAAACAGATGCAACAATATGCGCGGGGTCTGAGGCGGGCACAACCATGGATTTACTATGTTCTCGGTTTGACGATCACGAGAGACAAGGTGGTGTTACTACGTGGAGAAGGGAGCGGTACGGAGCGACTCGAGCTGATGACGACGGATGGACGTGGGTGCATCGAGCTCATCCGGATCCTGCTTGGTCTCGCGTTGGCAGACAAGGAAGACCTGGGTCACAACCCTGATATCGTTCTCGAAGGGAAGGAACAAGTTTGCAAGGCTCGGAACGTCTCTCAGAGCTCTAGGTCAAGGACTGCGAGGCGGAAGCCGGAGAAGGCCGAAACGGTCTCCGTGTCGAATGTTCTTTCGCGACGAACTAACAATTCAGTGGCTAGCCGCAGCGATCCGACTTCTTTCCGATCGAGAGAGTTGTCTTCCTCGAAGAGGGTTTACGAGGAAATCGCAGAAGAACACGAGGACGGGAGGCGATCGAAGAAACGCAAGACAGAGGAGAACGTCGAAGAAGACGCCGAACGTTTCATATTCTATCCGATTGCGGTGTATGGACATAAATGCTTGGGAATACTGTTCACGGCGGGATCGATTCGTGGTCGGGGGACCACCGTGTTTTGTGTCGTGGATCTCAAAGACGACCAGACACTGCTTGCATTGAAGATGGCATGGCAAGATATTGCTCGGGCAGCAGAGCAGGAAGCGGTATTGAAACATCTCGGCGATCATGACCCTCACCCCAACCTAATCGTTCCAGTCAGGTAGGTGCCATTTCCCGCGTAGCCAAGTAGTTCATTCATGTGTTTTTAGGATGTATAAAGTGAAGAAGAACAGCGAGATGTGCACGACGCTCGGTTCAATTCGAGGATTCCTTGAGGACGACGTCGGGAAGCTGGGGGTGGAGAATCGCGTTCTGACGATTTCTGTCTCTGAGTTGAGACGTCCGGTGAAGTACTTCTGGGGCGTGCACGATTTCGTGCGAGGATTACGAGGTGCATTGCTAGGTACGTTTTCGGTTTTATCGACATGGAATACTGAATACGAAGACACAAGGTCACGAATATTTGACGAAGATTGGTATCTTACACCGAGATATCAGCGAGAACAACATTGTTCTCGGGCTTCGGCCTGAAGACGAGCGAGGATACCTGATTGACCTAGACATGGCCATTCTGCAGGAAGCCGAAGAGCCTACGCCGCCCGAACTAGTCGACCCTGAGTTCGAGTTTTCAATCGGGTCCTCACACCGACCTACTTCTTTCCCTCAACTCGATGGCAAGAAGATTATGAAGGCCCTCCGAACGGTACAACTCTCTTTCTGGCTATTACTATCATTTGCTCACCACTGCAGCAGGGTACTTTTCCATACATTTCTTACAATGTCCTGTGGGGTGGCAGGCACACGCAATTTGACGACGTAGAGTCCTTCCTCTATGTGCTTCTGCTGTTCTTTTTTTCCTATGCTGGGCAACTTTCTACTTCAGATTTACTCAAAGCACATGAAGACGGATTTTCTCAGTCCATTGGATCTGGCCGTCTGCACAATATGAGAAATTGGCCTAAGAATTATGCTTACTGGGCCGATGGAGACCCCGCAGAAGTTGCGAAGTTAAAACACTCCTCTATCTCGCTTCTTGATGGTGGCACGAGACTTATTCAAAGCTCCGAATTCGTGGACTGTCTGGAGAATAACTGGCCGAATGGATTACATACTCCGATCTGCGATCTAGTTGTGAACTCTTTCAAGGTGTTCCACAAGAGCACACTACGAACGGCCGCGAAGACATCACGTACAGAAGTATCGCACCTCAGGTTCATCAACATGCTGGATAAGTGGTTGGATGTGTACGCCGATTTGGAAGACAAGTTTTCGAACTGTCCCTTTGATCAGTCTGGCAGTGAGGGTGGGTTTGCAACTTCGCTCCTCAAGGAATGCACATCACTCAGTATGTCTCGTTTTCTCCTTCAGCGCCAGGAACATAGTCGTTGTCGTAATACAATAGATGGATAGAAAGATATTTTTCGCCCTTAGGGCCTTGAATCACTACTAATACTCTGACGTATAATAAACACGCGTTGATGTCATTGACCTTAATTCAGAAAACATGAACGAGCAGTCTGGCGTGGTCAATCCTTAATACAAGACGGCCGCTGGACTTCCCATTACTCAGGGTGTCCCGGTATGGAAGTTACACCATGTATATTAGTACTAGTGTCCTCTCTGCGGTCTGGTGTTGTATTGATGAACAAAATTGATGTACAGCTTGCAGGACCGATGGGGTGCACCACGGCCCGGAGTTCGTTGGCACTAAGGTTGCTGAGTACGTCTATCGAAAAGAATTATGGCACTTCTCTGCGTTGAAGGGAATTTCACCCGTGGAAAGGTTGCGGGCAACGCCTCCGGGAGATATCTGGCAACTCCTTCCGAGTCGTTGGGAGACTGTTGCATATTGTTCATTGCTTCTCCCACACCCGACCGTCTCTCGGCGGCGCCACGGTGCTGCCGAATGCGGGCTACGAAGTCACTCGCATGCGTCACTAACCAAACTCAGGTCGCTCGAGACGAGGTCCTCTTCCGAGCGTGGGCAAAGCGCCACCCCCATCAGCAAAATGTCACCTGCTTTTCTTGGACTTGAGCAACTTCAAGTCTTGTTTCAACTTTGGAAGCACTCTTAGGAAACCTTGAATAAGTTCAAGCAACTTGTAAATTATTCTCTCGACACTGAATATGTATTTAGTTACATGTGTAACTACTAGTAGAGGACTATACAGGACAGGCCAACTCACATGAACCAGATCCCCAAGCCTAGAAATCGCACAGGTATCCCTGTCCAAAGCCCGCGCCCATAACGGGTAAACCCGTGGGTACGGCGTTGACGACACAGTGTTGGTGTGAGGTTATGGATGTGGAGGTGGTGCCATGTCACTCGAAAGGATGTGGCAAAGCAGCTGAGTCAGCATGTGTGAGAGTGCGAGTGGACTTGTGAAAATTTCAAGTCTGGCCTGGATCACCGAAAACGAACTTGTTGGTACCAACCACACTGATGCTGCACCCACTGACAGCAAACTAGCAGGTGACATCACCACCACTGACTCAGTGAGATGACGATGACCTCCTCAACCACGCACAGTAGCACAACGACCTACAACTTGAATAACGGCGCTGGGGTGCACCATAATGATAACGGTGTCCACCACCACCACCACAAAGGCGGCACAGCGGCGTACCCATCACCACAGCGCTGACAACAATGGTAACACGGCAGCAGAAGCACCACCACCACTGCTACATCGAGCGAAAGTGCAAAGCAGTGGCATGCCACTACCCAGCTGCGGCGAAGGCAGTGTGGATGACGACGACAAGGGTGAGGCATGTACCAGCGAGCCCATCACCACAGTGCCGACGATGTGTTCATCACTGTGGCCCACTACCACCGCACTACCCCAAGCATGAAAGTGAATGGAGCACAGCGACGTGTGTGCGCAGACGACAATGACGAGAGTCAGAGCACGCAATGGCGCACCCATCATCACAGCACCAATGAAAATAGTGACACTTTGCGGTAACAGGGACGATGGTGTGCTCGTCACCACGACCCGCCATCACCACACTACCCCAAGCACGAAAGTGAATGCAGCACAGCGACATGTGTGCGGATGATGACGACGACGAGGGCCAGGGCATGCAAAGGTGCACCTGAAAGCGAATCCAGTGCAGCAATGTGTGCATAGATGACGACGACGAGGCCAGGGCATGCAAAGGCGCACCCATCACCATAGCGCCAAAGATAGCGATACTTAGCGATAACAAGGACGAGGACGTGCTCATCAGCACGGCCCACCACCACCACACTACCCCGAGCGCAAAAGCGAATGGAGCGCATCGACCTGTGCGTGCAGACGATGATGAGGGCCAGGGCATGCAATGGTGCACCCATCACCATAGCACCGACAACAATGACGCAGCGGTACCACCATCACTGCCGCTGCCCTCTTGAGCACCATGCACCACACAACGACAGCAGGGATGAGGGCATACTACAGCGTGCCCGCCACCACAGCACCGACGATGCGGCAGCACCACCTCCACCATCACCACCACTACCACCACCCAATGGTGGCGAAGGCAACACAGCGACATGCGCACACAGCAGCGCCGACGATAGTGACGCAGCAACATCCCCATTATCACCACCACTGCGGCATGCAACGGTACGCCCGTCACTACAGCATCGACAACGTGGCACCACCCTCTTCATCACCACCACTGCCACCACTCAATGGCGGCGAAGGCAGCGCAGCTGATCCCATCATATTTACTCGCTGGTGTGCCCTTGCTGAAGGACCGCATATAAGTTGCTTGTTGTATAATTATTACTTATGTTCAATTAAATCACCTTATCTATTTTGATTGGTGTCCGAAAAGCTGGGCTCAAGCTTATGTGTGTGACTTAATAGTGTCTTGTGTGATCTACTTAAATGTCTTGAGTGCTCTTTTTCAAGATTGGACATAACTTATTAAAGATGGTGACTCTTGCGTCTTAATGGTCTTGGTTGTCTTGTTTAAGTCCGCTAAGACAATTTAAGGTTTGATGTCATTTTGCTGATGCTGCCGCATCGTGTTGAGGAGGCTACCAAGCTTGTCCTCAACGTCCCGCAAACGCTTTTGAGATTGCTCAACTTGGTACTTGCAAAGACTTCCCATAGCGTCACTCTCAATGTTTCGGGCTTCATTGAGCGAGTGTTCGAGGCGCCAGACACCACGGCGGGCACGCAAAACTTCAAGGGGCAAATTTGCTTCCTCGAGGTCGGAGGTTTCTGAGTCCGAGGGATCCTGGTAATCCATCCGTTAGTGGCCGAGACTACATCGGAACTATTCTAGACTTACTGTTACATTTCCTGTCTTTAGTTCAACAGGGAGAGAGATTTGCGACAACCTGTATGCGGTACTCAATGTTGAGTGGTGCTTCTCACGAGGGAAAGGCATGATGAAGTGAGACAGAGAGCCACTAGAGAACAAAGGTCGTGATTGGATGGTGCCAACCGCAAGCGGTGTTCCGATTTCAGGGACTCACAGATGGGAAGTACAAGCAGGAAGACTAGACTTGGAAGTTTGGAGAGACGTGGAGGGTGTAAAAACAAAAGAATATGGGGTGTCTGCACCGGGAGTTCCACAAACTGGACTACTACTAGTAGTAGAGGCAATGCCAACCTGAGGCGTTGGTGTCATTGCGGGTCGCGCGGCAGAACTTGCCAGTGAGTCACTACTTGCTACATGGGTATCTTGACACTCCTGCAAGGCCATCACAGCGAAAATTTGATGGGATATGTAGAGCAAGCAAGACGATGCGGTGTAGAACTTAGCACAGCCTGACTTAGCGAACTCAGCGAACTCAGGTTATCACGTCTAAGCACTGACAGGCCTTCATGACTCAACGTCAATACAGCCCCAAATGGTGAGCGATTCTTTCCTTTCCTTCATGCCCGACTGCTCCAAGTGTCTAAAGTCCTTTTCCACTGAAAAAGGTCTCTCACTTCATCTCTGAAATCCCCTCTCCATTTGTAACCCAGCAAACTTTCCATGGGATCTCAAGGTTCCTGGTTCCATTTTACAGGGTTTGTCTGGTCGATTACGGTCAAACGACGTGGAACTAACCTCAAACAGACGATAATTTCCGAGAGCAAGACGTAGACAATGGCCTCAGGCCGCAAGATGAAGCTCAGATGGATTTCGAATACGATGACTTGCAAGGCGCTGCCATGGATCACAACCACGACATCGATGGAGAAGAGAACCATTCTGTTGCTGGAGACTTATGTGAGGCTCAAGGTTCGAGCATGTCGGGCCATCGGATCATTTTTGATGGCATAGCGGCAATCTATGGAACAGGAGAGACCTTCCTCAGGCAATTTGACATGCATCCGCATGCCAATTGCTGCCGTTTAAACTTGTTCTACCCTTTTGCTAATATGGAGGACTGGCAGATGGCCAATTTTCTTTTGACCTCGAGGCTCAGTATGCGGGCCATTGATGACTTCCTGTCTTTGCACATGGTAGGTCAAGCAAAACATTTTATGTGAATATGCTGACACCCCTTCAGATGAGGGAGATGCCGCTTTCATTTTGGACTGCACGGGACCTCCGTTCTCATATTGAGTCCCTTCCTTCTGGTCCCACATGGAACTTCAGGATCGTCAATACATCACATCCCACAAAGCAACCCGTCCGACTGTATCTACGTGATCCTCTCAATTGCATTGAACAATTACTCAATAACCCTCGGTTCGCGGGAGTGATTGAATTTTCTCCATATCAATTGTACGCAATGGTGGAATGCATCATGAGGGTCTATACAGAATGGATGAGTAGTGACAGAGCTTTGGAATTGCAGGTAGTGTGTTTCACCGCATCATAAAGACTGTACTGATCCACTGGTTTATATTAGTCGAAGTTTCGTGAAGGAGCCACTATGTGCAGTGTGGTCCTCTCTTCCGACAAGACTCACATCACGAACATCTGCAGCGGGAGATTCGCACATCCACTATTAATCAGTCTCGCGGACATAAAGATGGCCGTAAGGAACAAGGCATCGTATCACGCTTTCCTCCTTCTGGCCCTCATGCCAATCCCGCAGTTCATCCATCCAACCACTAGGATGCGAAGCCTCCTCGAGGCACACTTATTTCATCAATGTCTCAACATCATACTCGCTCCTCTCAAAGTGGCTGCCGCTATTGGTCGAATGATGGCTGATCCTCTTGGGAACATACGCTACTGCTACACTCCCCTCGTCTCGTATATTGTCGACACACCCGAGGCATGCATGCTCGCTTGCATGCACGGTCTCACATCTTCAGTTACCCTAGCTGATTACAAGCAATTTGGAGATCCTTATCCTCACCAGCCGCGTACCAATGAGGTCACACTGGGTCAGCTTGACTCAATTGACTGTGATGCGGGCGATATTGAGGCTTTCTTTGCCACATGCAAAGAGTTCAGGCTCAGTGGTGTCAGGCTCCTGTTTTGGCGGAACTGGCCGCATGCCAATTCAAACTGATTCCTCACGCCAGAGGGTCTTCATCACTGACACTGGGAGTTTTGGGATCATGACGTACGCTGGTGTATTGTTGCGATTGGCACCGAAGAACTAGATTTCAGATTCTCGGTACTGCCACCTATTACTGGTCTTCGCCACTTCCAGGACAGGATCACGAAGTTGAAACAGGTTGGCGGGCAGGTCCACCGTGATGTTCAACGTTACATCGTGGTCACAATTGCTGGGAGGGCCAATCCAGATGTTGTCATGGCAATCCGGTCACTCCTGGACTTTTGGTACCTGTGTCAAGCACCTGCAATCTCAACAGCGACGCGTGACAAGATTCAAGCATCCCTCAACTCTTTTCATCAATACAAAGCATCCATCATTGAAGGGGGGCTTCGCCGGGGAAAGGAGAGCAACGCGATACTCGAGCACTGGCAGATCCCAAAGCTAGAGCTCTTGCAGAGCATTGTTCCGAGTATTGAGCAGGTCGGATCATTACTTCAGTGGTCAGCCGATACTACAGAGCACGCTCACATTGAAGTTGTCAAGGACCCTGCCTCGACAACCAACCACCACGACTATGATTCTCAGATCTGCTGCTGTCACGACCGAGACGAGAAGGCTTGCTTGTTTGAACTAGCTACCTCACTTCAGGCATCTGAAAAGTCTACGGAGTTGGGTGATGTCCTTTGCGATGACGACTGGACAGACAGCGAACCAGAAGACGGCAATGAAGGCGCTGATGAAGGCACTCCGATCGACAATGTTGTGGCGGATCTGTGGTCCCTTGGTGCGAACACCAACAGACTTCTTCAAGATGGTGAGGAGACTCCTCAGGGAACCTCCGTCTGCATCCTTCTATGCCTTTCTGCCTCATATGATTGCATTGGAATCACACCTGGCAGCCATTCACCTCAATAAGCAGCCAAACTTCACGTGTAGGACCATTGAAGAAGTCACCAAGATGTTCGACCTCCTCAATCTATGTGCCGCTCTTGGTGACTATCTGAGTCGCAAAGGTGTACACTCCAATAACTTTCACACCTTTGGCCATCAGAGGCATTCTCCTCCCAACATTCATCTCCCGTTCAAAGAGCTTCGTGTCTGGTATAAAGTATGTATTCAGCAACAGTCCTATCACAGTCCAGCTGTTATGAGACGCGTCCTGTCGCTCTCGTCTCCTCTGTTCGTCAAGTAGAGAACAATAAACGTAGAGGATGACTAACAAGGCTTCGTAGAGGAAGTCCAGCTCGACGATGGTCTCGCTCGAAGAACCTATCTTCACAGCGGATGAGATGAGAACACAGGTAGATTGCGTAGATCAAACTACAGTACATGGCACTGATCTGGGGTATTTATACATAACTGGGATAAGGGGAAGACACTATCATAGTAGGAGATATGACAGTGGGAGAATGGTGGCGTCCATGGGAAGGAAGTTAGACAGGCGTGTGATGAGTGTCCCACGTCGATGGGAAAACATATGATCTAGTGGGAAGGATCTAATCTGAGTCCGTATGGCGGTGTACAGGATGAAGTAGACAAGAAAGGAAATGGTGGCGCGGTCCCTGTGCCCAAAGGTGGTGGAGCAACGCGAAACAATTTAGATACCGATGGAGTCAGTCAATAGATGCTCCATAGTGAACGCACTGTCCACGTCTTCCCAAGGGAAGTTGCCTCCCGGGAGAGCTTCTCCATTGCAGAATGAGACGTACCCTTCATAGGTCCCCTCCTCGATAGCTTGCCTGATGGCACTGTTGAGTTCAGTTGCGTGGACCAACGAGTCATCCCAAACTGTAACACCGGCCAAGGTTGGCTCAACATTTACTGTCAATGCACACCCGCCCAATCAAACCTGGAAGTATGGCCGGTACGATGGAGCTATTCTAGCTGTAAATGAGGGATCTGAGTGGCCAACTAGTGGCCTCGAAGGTATGTGACTCAATTTATGCCCTCCAGCCTCTGTTCTGATTTGTGATAGGTCATTCAGTTGTGCAGGTTTGCCTCATTTTCTCTCCCTGCCCTCCATGAAACTCTACTCTCTCATGGGCTAATTGTTGTCTCGTCCATGTACACCGGTTTAATATCGCTGCAGGTCCAGTCGAGCACTCCACAGGTTTGCACGTGCTCAGTAAAGCAACACGTTCATCCAGACTCCCGCTTGGAGAGGTATTTCCATTGGACCAATTGAGGTCTTATGCCCATGTCGTTCCTCACTTTGGTAATGTTGCTGACAATCACTTGACGTCGAAAAACAGTGTTCATGTTGCCCAATCCTTTTACCTGAACAAGTACTTCGACAAGGACTTCTTTTATGCTCTGTCTCTTACCAGGTAACTCTGGTTTATGTTCCTTCTGTTTGTAGTAGGCTGTACTTGAGTCCGTGTTGTCTGCAATCCAATTTTGTTTTTCCCATTCGAAGATTGTGCTCGGAGTAATATACTTTGGGTTGTTCTTGACCTATGGTGTGAATCTTCTTCCTACCCTCAGCCGGACACTTCTACCGGATTATTAATCAGTCCATGCCCTTCTCAGTCTCAGATGGTATCAATGTCCGAGCTGTTTGTCCTGTTCCACAGAATGCTCTTTACCAACATCCAACTCAACAACTTCAATTTCGCTCTACTCCTGCTCCACAGAATGCTCTTTACCAACATCCAACTCAATGACTTCAAGCTCGTTCTACTTTGCCGACCAAACTAGGTTCTGTATTCCTCCCTGTGCTCACTGTGCGTCGCTGTTTCCTTATCCGCGTAAGCCATCCAGGGCATCCCCCTTATCAGATTTCATCGATCGTCACATAGTGCCAGGGACCATGAAGCATACTTTCGCACCAAAGTCTTGCACTTGTTCGTTCTCTCCCCCCCTCTATTAAAATGGTCGACCCTCTGACATAAATTCAGCAGTCGATAGTTATGTCAACATCATCAACTCAACGGTGCTTCCAAACACCTCAGCCCCAGCTTGAGGCCACCGATAAGGCCCGCTAACTGTCCACCATCCACAGACAATCCAAATCCCCACATTCGGCATGCCGCCATCACAACCCAACCCACAAAGGAACCAGAGTCCACCACTACATCAAAATCCACTTGGCCAATCTGGCCCTGGCCAGGGCATACCCCACCTTCCCAAAACTGCCAGGACTTTACTCTCTCAAGTGTCCTCCACTTTTTACAGGCCAAATGGCGTCAGTATGAGAGTGACAGGAACGAGTGGGAGATCGAGAGGGCCGAAATGACGGTTAGTCTCTTCGAGGTTTTCTGTCCACTGGTGCATCCCCCCGCTGTCTTGATCCGGGCCCAGAAAGTTAGACCTCATGCGTTGTATCAAGATGCTTGAATATGCCCTTCAAGTTCGCATGTAATGGTGGGCCTCTCACCAGCTTTCCACGTAGCCTCACTAACGTCGCGAATTTTTCTTCTGACACGCCAGTTCGTAGCAGTTGACTGCTCCGTCGACGTCGGCACCCTCATCCAAGCTAGCTGCAATTCAGCAGAGTGTGAAAGATGATGTACAGAGTCACAAAGACAGCAATGGCAGCAGTTCATCCCAAAATGAGGGTGCGTGATTTTCAACTTCTCTTCTGTGAACTGCAACGAAGTCGTACAGTACAGATTCACCTCTTCCATCTGAGAAGGTGCACAACGGTGTCGTCCCCCGCATTCCCTCTGGTACCAACCCCACTGTCGCCACCGTGCCTTCCGCAAGTGCTGCCCTAGCCAAAGCCCACACTATGCAGGACCCTAAATCGCATGCAAGGAGCTGTGAGTACCTCAAACAATGTTTACAGAAATATCCTATTTAACTTCACCTCAAGCGTTGAACCCACTCCTAAATCACCCCCTTATCTCCAACCCAAGCCAGAGCACGAGTCTTAGTGGCAAAGTCATAAACCCTAGTTGCCCCAGACTCGGAGTGTCAGGATGGGCAGAATGCCCAGAGGCCCAAGCAGGACAAGGGCAAAGCATCATACAGGGACAAGGACCATCTTCCTTCGATGCGATATATAATGCCAGTGGACAACCCAGGAAGTAGCTTCGAGGTACTTCCTCGATCAGTGGTGTCAGCATCCGTCTAAAGGTCTTGACTGATCTATTGTTTTCTAGTCATCTCAAAGTGTTCGTGCACCTGCATTTCTCTCCATGGAACTGTGCTTGGCCACTTGCAGCGATGAATCTACGGTCAAGACATGGGGCATGGACACGACTGGTTTGGCTTCCTCTGTGTGTGTCCAATGTCCTCACTCGCTTGTCTGTTAATCACTCATTCACAGGATGCGTCTCACAGCAGAGAGTAAGTCTCGACTCTGCGGACATTCTGCTGCGATCACCCACCTTGTGCACACTCCCCTTCATGTCAGTTGTTGTACAGCGCTTCCATCACCCTCTCACACGATCTATGCACTGTATGATAAGGCATCTTCCAGAGGCGAGCTCACAGTAAGGATTTCCATCTTGCAGTGCGATCTTGACTAAGACGTTTCGTGTAGATGGGACGCCAAGAACTCAAGTCAACCGGCTCGTATCACATCCAACCACGCCCTTTATTGTTACCGCTCACGAGGACAAGTTTATTCGCATCTTTGATATCATGACCGGTGTGACTCGATCTTTTCAAAAAAAAAAAACCTGGTTCCCACTGACAGTGATCACAGGACAGTGTACTCACACCATGCCAGCCCACTTGGATGGCCCCACCTTGCTTTCGATTGATGCTGCCAGTCTCTCGCTGGTCTCAGGCTTACATGACTGTTCTGACTGCTTCCGGGATTTGCCCAGTTTGTGGACGTGTACGCAGGAAATGATGAGGCACCGAGAAAATAAATTAGAGGGTGTGTTCTACATTGAATCCCTAACGTATGTTTCTTCAAGTTCCCTTTTCAATGTTGTAGATCTTTCTTGTATCTATACACATCAATCAGATGAGAATTCTGATCATATCACATGGTCCATCTACATTCCTTCTCTCTAGTTATGAAGTTTGTGACGGCTGATGAACATCCCACAAGTCGCTGAGGCTGACAGTGAAACAACTCTTGAAGCTCGGTCTCAAATGCGTGTTCCGGGCAGGAGGTAGTCTGTTACCGCAGCATTTAATTGAGTTACATAATTGGCCCTGAAGTCGTTTCCGAGTCAGTAGCTTGGGCTGCAGGTACAAGACAGACGCTGATTGACTCGGATTGGAAGTACACTATCTCCGACTCAGATGTGGCAGCCAGCTTGGTGACTTTCCACACGACCATGGCTGGCTTTCCACTTCCAAGTCCTACTAAACACTACTCATCCGCTGCCACTTCACTGTGACTACTAGTCCATAAACATATCGGCAACGATGCTATCCCTGGGCCAAGCCCAGATCCGATCCAAACAACGGACATGAGGCCGTGCACCCAGGCACTCTCAATTGAAGTGAGTCGTCCTTGTTCTTGTACCTCAAGGTTGAGTTTTTCTTAGCCTTCCGTCCATTCTGAGTCACTCTGCATCTGTGTCAGTGACCAGTATGCTGGCCATGCACACCACTTCCGAGAAGGCTAAAGGTGCCAAAGGCAAGGGAAAAGGCAAAGCTTCGACCCGTGTTACGGGCTGGGAGGAGATCGAGAGGCGATACGCTGAGTTGCATCGCACCATCGATCGCGCTACCAAGGTGTTCGTTCAAGCAGGCCTCCTTAGCACTTCTGACCGGGACTTATACCTCGTGTATCCCATGGGGGACTCGAACGTGGGAAGCCCAACCACGGAGTAGCTGGGTACCTATCTTTTTCTGCATCGCTTTCCTTTCCTTTCTTGTTTCCGATCTGATCTTATCTTGTACACCACCATACAGACTTATTAGAAGCATGTCACTGCTTCGCGCAGTCCGCAGTATGTCTTCTCTCTTATCTCTTCATCTCCGCTCGCATCGCCTTCGGATGGAGCTGTAGTATTTCATATTCCCTCGGACGCTTTCCTCCTCCTACTATATCTTTCGTTATAGTAGTTGTTTCCCTCCCCTTCATAGTTACGTATAAAAGCGCCACTATCCGCGCCCATGTACTCTAGTTAGATCTACGCAATCATCAGCGTAACTTACTCACGCCGCTCGAGTGAGCAAGACCTTCGATCTGGCTCGTAACTGCCATACTTGCGTCTTAGTCGCCTTAACGTTTACCTATTCCCTCCGGATCTTCGCGCAAGCCCTCGCCCTCGTAATCGGCGAAATAGTAAATCGCTATTGCGTTAACAACGAAATGAGTGTAATAGGGGGTGGTGTACTGCATTTCTATGTTGGGTATAGCCACCAAGGCTAGAAAACCCTTTCCTGCAAGCTGGAGTGATAGGATGAGCACAATAAAATTGTCTTGCTTTGAATCTAGGAGCCATTTCTAGGTATATAGGTGTCTAAGTTGCATATTAAATGATTTGAGTTGTAGCAAGTAATGTAAACCATTGAGTTGAAGTTAGTATTAGATTGTGTGAAACCTTGAAGCAATGTGGCTGCTGACTAACCGTGGTTCACGCGCATCCAACTTTGTCACGACACAAGTCCAAGCTTGACTTGGCTTCGTAGCACAAGACCTTGGTTTGACAACCTTTTCTCGTTCCGAGTCTATCTCATGCCATAGTTGCAACTCAGGCCTCAAATAAAGACAAGCACCTAGGCTTACCAGACTTACCTTCTCTGGAGGAGTCACAAGTCCAAACCTGAAGCACGATCACAAAATCTGCTCCTCGACAGGACCAGAACAAGACTGTCAGCAAGATTGCTATGCTTGAGTCACAACTACATACTGAGCAAGGTCCGAAAGCTAAACAGAACCCTCCTGGGCCCGCAATCATGAAGGTCTCTTGGCAGGGGAGCAATTTACCAGGCGGAGCAGCTGCTCGTCTGGTTCCGAACTCTCAGACAGGTATTATTACTTTAAATATTCTTTTCGTGGTGTATCATGCTCACTCAATGATTCGCAGGACAGAAACGCCCCGGGATCTGTGAAGCAACCTCTGAGGAGTCGACCAGAAGCAGCCTTGATGATACAGCCACACAACGTACCAGAAAAAAGCCCCAAAAGTGTTCCAAGGTCACAAAGAAACTGGGCAAAGCTGCCAGAGAACAGTCAAGGCAACCAGACAAGACTAGGAGTCCTGCAGACAGGCAGGAGACAGAACGAGAACAGTCAGTGCTCGAGCAGGAAGAACGTCAAGGACTTACCAACAAGAAAGGAAAGGCTAAGGCATCGTTTTGCAACTTGGTGAACAACAAGGCGGTAAGACTTCAGTCGAGCACACAGAGACCAGAAGATCTCTTCAACGCTGACGTCGAACCCCGTGGCAATGAGGCTGACTTGGAGATGGTGAACGAAGGGCGAGTGGCAGCGGGGGTGGACACTGGTTACGAGCGAACGAAGCGCAATGAACTAGCGAACAAAGAAAGGTGAGTTACACTACTATCTCATATCGTGGCGCAGCGCTTACCTCGTGTCCCAACATTGGTGATGGGGTAATAGGGCCAACCTGAAGCAGATGTCAACGATGCGAGGGAATGGAGGGGAGGGCACCGGTTGTGAGGGAACCACCAGCGGTGTTAACGCGATAGCAGTTTACTACTTCGCCAATCACGAGGGCGAGGGCTTGCGCGAAGATCCGGAGGGAATAGGTGAACGTTAAGGCGACGATGACGCAAGTATGGCGGTTACGAGCCAGATCGAAGGTCTCGCTCACTCGAGCGGCGTGAGTAAGTTACGCTGATGATTGCATAGATCTAACTAAAGTACATGAGCGCTGATGGGGGCGTTTTTATACGTAACTATGAAGGGGAGGGAAACAACTACTATAACGAGAGATATAGTAGGAGGAGGAAAGCGTCCAAAGTGAATATGAATTACTACAAGCTCCATCCGGAGGCGATGTGAGCGGAGATGAAGAGATAAGAGAGAAGACATACTGCGGACTGCGGAAGGCAGTGGACGCTTCTATAGAGTCCGTATGGCGGTATACAGAATAAGATCAGATCGAGACACGAAAGGAAAGGAAAGCGATGCAAGGAGAAACAGGTACCCAGCTACTCCGTGGTTGGGCTTCCCACGTTCGAGTCCCCCATGGGATATACAAGGTATAGGTCCCGGTCTGAGACGCTAAGGAGTCCCGCTTGGACGAAAGCCTCAGTGGCACGATCGATAGTGCGATGCAACTCGGCATATTGCTCTTCGATCTCTTCCCAGCCCATAACATTACCCCCCTGTTGTGACTGAGGCGCCGACTCAGTAGCCGTCGGGGTCTCCCTCGTTCCAAATGACGTCGTTGTCGTCCCAGGTGTACCAGTCAAGATTGCTGCATTCCACCGAAGAGTGTCCTCTAAGACCGCAGGTAGCGCATCGATAGGGGTTGCGGGGGCAGGAATATTGGGGATGTCCCGGGGCTCAGGCGAGGCAGAACTTACAGGTGTAGAGGGGGTAGTTGGGACGGAAGTGGGTATCCTCGTCGCAGGAGTAGCAATGGGGCCTCGTCGGGGGAGCAAGTCCGGAGGGATTGACTCTTCGGGGGGTGCAGTGTACCTGCAGAGGGGGCGGCGGACTACCGGGTCGAATTGTGGAGGGTAGGTGGTGCGGCGCGGCGAAGTATTCTCCTTGTCCCAGTTCCCATCCCGCCTGGGCGACCTCCGAGTCGGAATTGCTGATTGTGTCAAGCGATGGTAGGGAAGAGGGGGGAGGACTGGGTAGGCCGGTGGAGGGGTGGGAGGTTGAGCCCAGTGAGTCGACAGGGGGGCCGGGGGGAGACGCGGTTGGGGGAGCCACAGTGGCGGTTGGATGCGGCTGGGAGGAGGAGGAGGAGGGAACGGGGGTGGAGTGGTCCACTGCCAGGGGTATCTCCCCGGTGGCCCTAGTAGTTGGTCTTCAACCAAGTCTCTTCTTCCGGCCACGTTTGCCAGGAGCTCGAGCGAGAGATATGGCGGGCGGGGGGTTCGATATCCTAAGGGCGAGCTTCCCTGTAACTCATCCCATGTATCCCCTAAACTGCTCCAGGGGGAACGCTGCAAACATATCACGCAGTAGGGAGTTCCGCATGTCATAAGAGGTTCGGTCGAGGGCAGGGAAGATCCTGAGTCCCGGTAGTTCCCTGTAGAGGTCGAGAACTGCGGGAGCAATGGCGGAGACGGCAGCGGTCTTATTGGGGGTGGACTTCTTAGACCACTGGAGAAAAAGGGTGGCCCTCCTGGAGGCGTGGATGGCCTGTAGTTGTTTGAGAAGGGGGTGGTGGGAGGGGAGAGCGGCGGCTCGCTCGAGCTCTGCCACTCGGTCTGGGGAATTGGAGAGGAGGTCCAGGAGCTCAAGCTCGAGCTCGGGAGTGAAGAGGTAGGGGAACCAGGGGATGGACTCGGGGAGAGGGTCACCGTCAGGGTAGGTGGCGTGGGGGTCGCAGGTGAGGACATGGTCGGGGAGGTAAGGCATGGGGAGAATGGGGAAGGGATGATGCGGACGGGGTATAAATCCCTTTTCTTCCCTTGCTTCCCAATTTAGTTGGGGGGTATCGCTCCGTCAGTCGGATCCCAAGTGGGGTTCCAATTTGGGTTAGATTGGGGGGGGGCAGTCGGGGCGGAGTAAGTCCAGGATTGCCCCGTAGCGTTCGAGGCGTAGGTCGGGGCGACGATGGTGATTTGGATCCCGGTATGGGGTCGTTGGATCTGGAGAACTATCCCCCTCTTAGAGAGGAGGGACGCGAGGTAAGCTACGAGCAGGAAGAACGAGGCGGTGATGAAGGCAAGAGTGGCACAGATGAACATCTTGGTGGGGTGTTAGGAGCGTGTGAAATCTCCCGGATGTCGCTGCTGATACTCTTTGAGGATCCGCTTGGCGTGAGAAAGATTACTGGCAGGTTCCCATGAGTCCTCAGACGGTGCATAGCCTTTCCAGGATACCAGATACTCGGTTCGTCTTCCCACCCTCCTGTGGCGTTTGATGGTTTCTACTTCGTATTCCGCTTCCCCGTCGACTAATTGGGGTGGTGGGGCTGGGAAGCTAGGACCATGTTCCCGGGTCGCGACAGCCGGAGATAACTTGGAAGCGTGGAACACATCATGGATCTTCCAGGTTGCGGGGATGGCTAACCGGTAACTTAGGCGGCTTAGGACCTGGGTCACTTCGAAGGGACCGACACGTTTTGGCGCCAATTTCCGGTTTTGGTACTTGATCCTGAGATCTTTGGCATCGAGCCAGACCTTCGTCCCTACTTTCCACCCCTTGAAGCGGGAGGCGACTCGCTCTCTCATATCCTGTTGAGCCTTATGATGGGCGGCTAAGGCCTCTTTTCTGGCTTCTTCGAGGAGTCTGGCATGGGATTCGAGTGCAGGGAGGAAGGTGGTCTTGGACAACGGAGGGTACGCTCTGGGTTCGTACCCCATCATGAGAGAATAGGGGGTTACATTTGTGGCGGAGTGGGTTGCAGAATTGTGGGAGAACTCCGCGAGGGGGAGCATTGCTGCCCAATCATCTGGCTTATTGCCGCAGAATATCCGAAGGTAGGTTTCGAGTTCCTGGTTTACTCGCTCAGTTTCGCCGTCGGTCTGGGGATGATAGGCGGTGGAGAGAGTGACATCATAGTGAAGCAAGCGGGCCAGTTCTTTGGCAAAGGCGGATGCGAATGGGGGGCCTCTGTCCGAGATACACTTGTCGTGTAGGCCGAACCTGGGGAAAACGAAGCGAAAAAAGAGGTCCGCAACCCCTTCCACCGTGATGGTTTTCGAGCAAGGGCAGAAAATGACCCCCTTCGTAAGTCCCTGGTCGACCACAACCAGAACCGAGTCATGGCCCAGCGATGGGGGAAGGTCAGTGATAAGGTCCATGGAGATTTGTTGGAATGGACGGGTGGCGGTGGACCCGATAGGGGAAAGGCCCGGGGCCGTAGGGTGGGTGTTGACCTTGGACGCCTGGCAAACCGTGCAACCCGCAACAAAATTGCGGACGTGGGTAGGAAGGCCCGGCCACCAGTAGTCCCAGGAAATGCGGTGCAGGGTGCGAAAACGGCCCTCGTGGTCCCCGGCGGGGGAGTAATGAAGTTCGCGCAAGAGGTCTGCGCGGGCCAGCTCCGGAACGTAAAGGCGCCCCTTAAAGTACAAGGAGCCTTCGATGAAGGTCCAGTCGTCGCGGCAGGAATGAGGGAGGATGGGGGAGCCGTCGCGTAGGGCCTGGAGGGCGTGGAGGACTAGAGGGTCGTTCGAGGTGGACGCGGCGATCTTGTCTGCGATTGCGATATCGATCATATGCACAAATGCGTCGGGCGGAAGGAAGGTAACATGCTGATTGTCCCGCGAGGTGTCCACTTCATGCCTACGGGAAAGGGCGTCGGCCGGGCCCATGGCAGTCCCCAGAAGGGCCTTCCAGATGAGGTCAAAGTCCTGCAGGAACATCTGCCACCGTGCCTGGCGGCGGGAGAGATCCTGGGGGTGCTTGAAGTACGTCAGGTTCCGATGGTCCGTAAGGATAGTCACCGGGTGGAGCGTTCCCGTCAGATAGTGACGCCACTCATGCAGTGCTAGAATAACGGCGAGCATTTCCCGGTTGTAAATGTCGTAATTTCGTTCAGCCGAGCCGAATGTCTTCGAAAAATAGGCACAAGGGTGGAGATCTCCGGCAGCGTCCTGCTGCATCAAGACTCCCCCTGCCGCTACAAGCGAGGCGTCGGTCATGACTGTGAACGGCTTGGTGGTATTGGGGTAGCGAAGGACAGGGGCCTTGAGGAATTCGTTCTTCAAAGCGGTAAAGGCGTTCTGGTGGTCCTCGGTCCAGTTCCAGGGGGTCCCCTTCTTGGTAAGAGAATGGAGTGGTCGTGCG